>SNQJ01S0029759.1:146065-156341 GCA_010110895.2 Picea sitchensis
CATTGTAAGCTGCATTTCATAAGCTATTCACCCCTCACTTGAGTGAATAAGCTTGGAGTTCTTTCATCCACATTTCATCTTTTCTTTGTAAGGAGAGCAATCAGTTGAGGGCCTCAAGAGCCTTCCATTGGAGAGAGAAGGGAACCAAGTCCTCTTTCTCCTTTGTGTATCTTTGGATTCCATCTATCAGACCAGCTTATACATTGGTGATATTGGTCCATTGCCATTTGTTTTTTTATTTTTATTTTTATACTCATAGTTTCAGTTAGTTTTTGTTTAATTCTTGTTAATAGCTTAGTTGTTTTCTTTCTAACCTTTTACCATACAGCTGTCATGACTAGCAGAGCCCAACTAGGCATGTAAGCACTCACTTTTTGCTCACACATTGACGAAAAGAGTGCAAACAGTACTATTGTGGTATTTTTTATTAAGGTCTCAGGATCTTAACATTCATTTCTTTGAACATTTAGTGGATTGTACTTATAATCTCTACAATGTACTACATTATGTCCAAGATTATTGTAGTAATAACAATATCCATCGAAAATATATTGATTTCTGTTAGAGGGATTCCATCTGAGGATTCTCTTCTTTTTTTTCATCTTTTTCTTTAGTAGGAAATGCATATTTCTATTTGTTTGGGAGAGTCTTCAATGGCATTGTCCTTACCTTATTTTCTTCTCTTCTTATGGAGTTCCTAATAACATCTGCATAGCTAATTGGTTTTTCTTCATTCTTCTGTTCTTTAGATGGATCATATCCTAGTCATATCTCATCATTTGATGATGTTTGATTTCTAAGAATGTTGTTCATGATTTTTTAGCTATTTTCAAACTTAGATTAGATGTCTTCTTTTTCTAATTTCCCGTTTAGTTGAATTATTTCATCTTCCAATATCTTACATGTTTGTTGTTTTTCATTGAGTTCCTTATTCAAGATTTATTATTTTCTTTTGGTTTCTTGGATTTGGGTTTTTAACTCAATAATTAATTGTTTTGGATCACTAATGATTTTGGAAACGTCCTTTTCTCTTGATTTTATAACTTCTTCAAACTTTAGAAGTTGTTCCCTTAGTAACTTGTTTTGATTTTTAGATTTTCTTAGTTCCTCAATTGAAAGGATAAATTATTCCTCAAGGTTCACTTCTTCCTCATATTCATAATGATTATCATCTTGAGTTTTCATTCCCATAAATGGAAGCTCTAGCTCCTCTTCTTCACTTTCTTGAGATGAGCTATTGCCTTCTTGGGTAAAGAAAGTTTTCTTCTTCTTGTAGAAATTCATTCTATATTTGGTTTTGATATTATTATGATATTTGAAAGCTCTTTCATCATCACTTTCCTCTTTCTTGGGATAGGGACATTTGTTAGCAAAGTGTCTGATTTTTCCATAATTGAAACATTTGAAGGGTAACTTTCCTTTATATTTTCCAAATCCTTTCTGGAGTTTCTTTATAAATTTGTACTCTTCTACATTTGATATGTATGATTGATATTCATTAGACATATACTCCTAATTATTATTTTATTTAGAATCCTTAAAGGTTGTTTCTCTTTTTGATGGTTTTTATAGTCCTATCCTCATCTCATATGTTGTAAGAATTCCATGGAGCTCATCTACTGCGATTTTGTCAAGGTCTGGTATGTATTAAAATGTAGAAATATTGGCATCATACCTCATGGGTAATGATATTAATATATTTTGTACAATGGGTTTGTCTTTAATTTATTCTCTAACTTCTTTGATTGAGTTAACTACCTCATCTACTCTATGAATATATACAACAATCTCTCTTCTTCTTTCATCTTCAAATTTTCAAAATGAGCTATGTAGGTTTGTATTTTGGATTCCTTGACTTTATTGTCTCCTTTATATATAACCTCCAATTTGTCCCATATCTCCTTATATGAATTACAATTCATTACCTTCACAAATATAAGATTTGTTAATCCTCCTAGAATGGCATTGACTTCTCTTGAGTTGTCGTTGCAAATATTCTTTCATGCATTATCTGTGGGTGGAGTAGTCGGTGCAGTGTACCCATTTTATACAGATTGCCAAACATCAAAACCAAGAGCCATAAGGTATCTTTTCATTCTTATTTTCCAGAGAGAAAATTCATATCCTTTAAACAATGGTGCATTTTTGGAAGACATCCCCTCTTGCTGATCCATTTCTCTCAGGATCTACCTTCCAATTATTAGACTGTGTTGAAGGCACTTGATATGATACCAATTTTTGGAAATACCGAGATGGGGGAGAGAATCAATATTACCTTTTTAAACAATTAGTAATTACTTTGTTATTCTATTAATCATCACAATAGATCAACAATGGAATTGTATCAATTATATAATTATACTTAACAAGAATTACAAAGTTTATAAAAAATAATATGTGATTATGAAGGACACCAATCCTCTTTAGAAACCAACTCTTGGAGACACAAATCCCCTTCTTCAGGGCTCCAACCCTAGGAAGCACCAAATCCCTTGTTTTAGGGAACAAACCCTAGAAAGCACTAACTCCCTTTTTATAGTGTACCAAGCCTAGGAAGCACCAACTCCCTTATTTTAGGGAACCAACCCTAGGAATCACCAATTCATTTGTTTTAGGGCACCAACCCGAGGATGCACCAACTCCTTTGTTTTAGGGAACCAACCCTAGAAAGAACCAACTCCTTTGTTTTAGGGAACCAACCCTCAAAAGTACCAACTCCCTTTTTTTCACACTTTTCTTAGTAAAGGCTATGAATCCTTCCTTGCTCCTCCCTTCCACCCTCACTGTATAAGTATTTTATGTTTTCCTTCTTCGACTCTACATCTTCTTTTGATATTTTGATCTGGACTCCAGAGAAACTCTCTTCTCACCATATTTTTTTGTTTATATAATATTCCAACATGTGTGAAATTGAACCATTGTGTCTTGCATATATAACAATGCACCTTTTAATTTTGTTTAACTACAAATAATGTTTGTCTTTTAACTTATAATTAATATCCTCCTCTATTATTATTCATATATTATCATGAAATCTCTTCAATTTAGTAAGAGGGATAATTCATCACCATATATATGTTCATCAAAATTTTAAGAGTCGATCATAGGCGTGGACATACTTATTTATTTAGATCACACACTTTTGTTGCATCCTCAGTTCTCAATATATCAGAATCAAGATTTTACTACGTTATCTAGTGCATTTTCCTGTATCTGAAATGGAAAAGTGCTAGCTTGTGACTCCCCTTTGTTTTTCATATGACCAAAAATGTTGTGATCAACAACTAGATACATAAGGCACAAGAATTATTTTATGTTTGATCCCGTAGGCACTTCATTTCACCAAGTGACCATAATTCTTGACCAGGTATTAACCAAGTTGTAATTTTAACTCATTGCCACTTTACATATGACCTCGACCTATGACTGAGGGTGAATACATATGAGGCTTTATCATGAAAGTTCAATCTCATCTGTCGATTCTTTCTCTTTTATCTTGATCTGCCGGTGTGGAGTTAATATCTTGTTAAATGGATGATTCTTGATTATAGAATAAGTCATAGAATGTCGGTGACTGCTTGTTGTCGGTTAATGGTTTAGGCTTACAATATTATTCCACTATGCTTGATCAACAGTCGAGAATGCTCTTGAAGTAGATCAATGGTTAACATTAATTCACGACTTTGGCCTTCAATACTTCAATCATTTTTTTATTGTAGGAGAATTTGGACATCCCCAAAGGCTGTAATCCCAGAGTGACATGGCATGATGACATCACCAATGATAATGTAGACCCATAGTGTGTGTACCACATGTCACCCTGATTTGTGATTTTCACCAAACTTATGTGCCATATGATTTTTGACACTTGTCACTGTATGATTAGGCCATGTGTCCTTGCTGATGTGATCCTACTGACGTGGACCTACTATTGTGTCACATGTCTTATTTTGATCTTCCTATTAGATTGGATGACTGGCGGGATTTATCGGTTATGTATTTTCACTTCATAGCTTCAGTAAATTTGGCACTTTTATATCAACCTTTGATCATCACCAAAGTGTCGAATATTTTTTTCCAATGTTTGATCTTTTCTTTTATTGATCCAATGAATTTTGTTTACTCCAGGACTCCATTCCTTTGGCCCCAGTTATCCTATCCTTACACTACTTCATCCAACGATCGAAAATGGCCCCGAAATGGATCAATAGTTAGCGTTACTTCTAGAATTCAGGATTTCAAAGATTACCCTATCCTTACACTTTATGTCAATCAATGATCGGTGGGATTTCATAGTTCCTCCTTTGATATGATGGTCGACAAGAGTTAATGAATTCGGGGCTTCGACCTTTGGGTATTCTTGTAGGATTCAGACTTCTTTTCACCATAGTGGTCAGTGTCAGAGTTGACTGCGTGATCCAACAGTTGAGATCTCACCTAAAGATCCTTCCTAATTCGATGGTTCAAGTTTCTTCGTGAATTCATGAATTCACAATTTTGTGCATCTTCCTTATCTCCAATAATCATCGAAGTGGAAAATTTATGGAGTCATGAAATTTATGCTATCCTTCAATTTGACTTTGATCAACAGTCGCAATCACTTGAAGTATTTTTCACATAAATTTTATACCTGCAGAGCTTTGTTTTAGATTCACTTGAGTGTGCTAACTCCTTCTAAGCTTTGTGTCAGTGCCCTCATATATGCACTATCTATACACGATCACAATACTCTATTTCTCTTGATATTCTCCCTCGACCTTAACATTACATGCTATGATTTTGTGTGTGTATTATTTGTAGAATCTCCCCAATATATATATTGATATTTAGGAACATAATATCATTGTTGATCCTATCATGATCAACATTGATCACAAATTGCTTCTGTCCCAAGGTGATGTTCCTTTTCCCCAAGGTGATCTTACTTTTTTTTCTCTATTTTTTGTATATGTTTGACTCATGTTTCCATCAATGGCAATGCACTATATTTATCTTATTCACATCAAATCCAACACCATAATACCATGTCCAACATTGATCATATCGGTCTTCTTTGACGTCAATTCCAACACCATAACACCATGTCCAATAGACATCCCAACCTTTAAACCTAGGTTTGACCCATTCAATCACATTCAAGAATGTGAGAAAGAATGGAGGAAAGTAGGCTACTAGGATGAGAGAGTGTGGCCACATATGTTCCCAAATACATTGGATGATATAACACACAATTGGTATAAAATTGAAGAAACATGTGGGAACACATTTGATTGGAATGAAGTTAACAAACAATTCCTTAAAGAGATTGAATCCAGACCTGGAGAATCCCTATTGTAGAGAGCAACAAAATAAATAATAAATTTCTCGGAAAAACCATGTCCCGAGGAGACTCAAAAATAAGGAAAAGATAAAGTCGATATGGGTTCGACTTCAAATTGTAAATTAGTATTGGAAAAAAGTCCACATAATGCCATATCTCACAGAATAGATATGGAAAACATAATCTTTCTGGGATACAGTTTTCGGTGGAAGAAAAATCATCTAGGAGTACATAACTATGTAAAAACAATCTACTCCGTGACTAAGGAAGAGAAAGAAGAAAAATAAGATAGAAAAAATCTCAACTTCCCATCAAGCTATAACAAATTCGTGGAAGGAGAATGCCAATTGGATGAATCAAAAGCAACCAAATGGATGGATGCATAAATTAAGACCAAAGAGTTTGACATCTCAATAGATCGTGGACCAAATAAGGCCAAAATAAGTGACTATTGGTATGACAAGAAAACCATCGAAATAGTCAACCTATTGAAAGAATACCATAATATATTTGAATGTGTGTTATAACCCTAAATTTCTCTACACATGCATACCTAGCCTTTGGCCCTCTTACTTGCATTTTTTTCCAAATCACTGTTGAGTTTCTCTTCTTAAAAACCAATTTTTTGAATATGTACGCACCCTGCACCACTACTTCCCATGTACTTTCTGCACCACTACAACTCACGTACATACGCATGCTACACCATTACAGCCCACGCATACTTGAAAAGGTTGCAAAAAATAAAAATTTGCAAGGAATTCGTTGAGATTACAGGCTATTAAGTAGTTTCCCAACTAATCCACTGCATATTGGCACTAGGGAATACCCAGGGTTCAATGCTTCAACAACACACCAACAAAAACCTAACTACCGACCCTTTTGGCAGCACCTACGAAGCAGGTGAGGTCTCACCCGAGGTAGAGGCACGGGGGTTGCAAAAATTAGGTGTCTACAACCAATATGTGACACAGATATGTGATTAAAATACTTAAAAAATCACTTAGCCAACAACATACATTAGTTCTTGAGCCTTATTCACATCGTAGATTAAACCCTTATTACATATCAACGCAATAAAAATATAGATCAAGTACTTTTCATTGCTTAGCAGATAACATTATCTCATATCTATCATTTATTCACATCATTAATCACTAAGCTACACCATCAGATTCATTCATTATACATAACATCAACAAAACTACGAAAATAATCACATAAACAACATCGCACAAAGCATATCAAGACACATGATATACATGGTTCAACCCAGTATGGGGCTATGCCCACCAACTTCTTCTTCTTATTTATTTTTCTTTGACCTCTTTACATTCATCTTCTCCTGTGCACAAATCCACAAAGCCCAACTCTGTAGTGGAAAGGTGATTTGCGCACCGCCCACTAGATCCACCGTCCTCAAAATCAGGTCAAGGCACAAAACCAACTCCTAAGTAGCACAAAGCACTTACAACTTTTTGCACTAAGCCAAAATCAATCCATCATGCACATAGACACTAGTAGTCATGCACTAAGCCAATTTCTAGTACTTCTTACATTGCTACCTACTTAATTATACATTTACATAAATGCCTAAAACATGGGTAAACTCATGGGCCGACATCCCATACCCGTTACATAAACCCTAGAACTCTTTGGTAGGTCCACAAGCCCACAAAATGAGCGAGATACCATGATCCCTGCTCCGCCTGGGCACTCCATCTTCGAACAGCCTGTCGAAGTCCGAAAAATGGTCAAACATGACCAATGTTTCCTCAAAACTTGGTCAAGGGCCAACATGCCCCCAACACTCATCTGTGACTCATCCCAAATCACTCAGATATGGGAAATGTTTCTTCAAAGGCCTTGAGCTTAGATCGAGCTGCATCGACTTGCTACTTTGCCAGAGCTTCCTATTCAGTGAACTCCTGAATCACTTTCTCAGTAGCAGGCCCTTCCAGGCATTGTTCAACTGTCACAACCAGTTCGTCTAGCTGCGAGCCTTGGCCTTTGATATATTCAAAAAGCGTGCAGGCTTAGTCTTGCACCAGTTGGAGTTTTTGTGTCACCTCCATGCATTTTTTATGGATAGAAGTAATTTTTTGTTGGACTGTGTGTTGTTCTTGTGATGTTTTAATCTTCTCAACTGCAATAAGCAACTTCATATACGCTTTCATGTTGGGCGCCTGTTGTTTCACCTCCTGGAGTTGTGCTTTCAATTTCATCAGCTATGGATCTTTTGCAAGGCGCTCATAGGTCTGCACACTTCGATCACTCAGTTGCTTACACTCTGAGGTGAGTGTTTTGATTCTTTCTACTGTGTTCCTAGCAGCGTCTTCCCTCTGATCATTCACTTCTTGCAGAGTGCTCGACACTGCTTGGATTTCTACCTCCATTACTCTTGCTTGAAGATGTTGAATGGCTCTAGCGAGTTTCCCCACTTGTATCTTGGCTGAATATTCTTCCTCCTACACCAAGCCTGACACAGAGTGAAGTTATTTAGTTACTAACTCTTTGATCACAATCTTCTCTGTGAACAGTTGGTCTTTTTCTTCCCGTATCTGCGGATTGTTCTGCTCGAACTTCGCCTGAATTTCATTTTTCACCTTTTGCGCAACTTAAAGTTTCTCTAGGACCTCCTCCTTTTCTTTCTTCAAGGCCTTTGTGACATGCTCCTTTTCTTCTTTGAATCGATGAAGTCGATCCTCTATTTCATCTGCTAATCTTCATAATTGGGTGGGTTCATCCCCCAATTCTACAATTTCCACTGAAAAAGGTGCAGTAGGTAATGCATGACTCGAATGGATAGCTTGTTGTATGTCCTTGAGATCCTTCTCTATTCTGTCATACAATGTTTATTTCTTTGCTTCATGTCTCTACAGGATATCCTCTGAGGCATCCTCCATGGTTGCAATGATGAGATCAACATCGTCCACTATGAGCACATTCTTCGACTGAGGCTTATTGGCTTGGGCCTTTTTCCATGCTGAGGGTTTCTGCAGAGGAACCTTTATTTTCTTCGAGGTTTTTTCCTCAGTAGGGGGGGGGTCCTTCGACGGTGTCACTTCACCTTTTTCTTTCTTGTATCCCTCTTCCATTCCTTATTCTTGGTTCACTTCATCTCCTCCTCCTCCTCCTATGAGCGGTTCAGGCCCACTTTCCTCCAATGTGTTGTCCTCCTCATCACTTTCTATGTTCTAGACATCCTCCTTTCTCTTATTTTTCTTCTTTCAATCATGTTCTACCTGAGTGACCAATGGAATTCCAATGTTGTCCATTTCAGAGAGTTCTACATCTTCTACCGGTACAAGGAACTCTATTGGCCATTCCTTAGTGATCTATTCCATGTCTTCATCGATCAACTTATAGTAGGATTGGATATCCTCCTTTCTTTCATCCCTACGGATGATTATGTAGATAAAGTATCGATCTCCATGAAAATTTGCTAACAACCTGTACTGATGCAAAGTATTCAAGGTCATTCATGGAAATGCCTCAATGGAGTGCTTCAGTTGTAGGTAGTAAGCATGGAACACCACGTTTGATTTCCATTGCTTCACCATATCAATCGTGTATCACAAGGTGGAGAACCTTGCGACCAACGACTCTAATGGATCAACTTTGAGGAATGTTGCTCCTTCCGTCATCTCCCAAGAGACAAAGTTGATTAGTACCAGTAGCTAACTGAAATGAAACTCATATCCCTGATCTTTCCACCTTCACGATAGTCCTTCTCCAACTCGTTGATTGTTGGACACACCTACCACACTTAGAGGGGGGGTCAATGAGTGTGGGGATATTTTTCCCAAAACTTCCCTATTACACAAAACTCATTAGTTAGCATTCGACATTTAATCATTACTCCTTGTTGTCATTAATAATCAGTTAGATGTGAATACATATTAGAAACATATATCAACAATATATCATTGACAAATCATCTCCACAAGGAACACAAGATGTATGTACAATTTTTCTTTTTATTATGGACTTCAATCCGGGGGTTTTTCAGCAACAACTGAATAGACTAAAACTCTACAAGAAAACTAGCTCTATATGAAAGAATCAACTTACATTCTCAACACCAACTGAGATGAGGCATCCTCAACAAATATAAATCTGTACCATAAACAAGAGCATCAACCATGCACCAACCTGTTCCAAACAACCTGTAATCAACCTGCACCATAAACAAGTGCATCCAACCATGTACCGAGTATATACCAATCATGTGTCAACTACTCATCAACAATGACTCATCAATATGTACCAACATCATCAAATATACACCTCATGTATGTGCCAACTCATCAACTGCTTGTCTCAACCATGACTAGTTTTGGATTACTCAACAACCCTAACTTGAAATAATCATAACTTTGTACTTGTAATGAATAAAGATCTGAAACTGATACACAATGTTCTTCAGTGTGTTTTATGCAATTCCTCCAAGTGGAACTACTTGTAACCTCTCAGAAAAGGAGTTATAGAAAAAATGGCATACCTTGCTGAATTTTGGATTATTCTAGAGAACGACTTTGTAGAGTGTGCCCCGCATGGAATATTTGTTGAATCGATATGAAACTATTCCAGAGCATACTACAAACTTAGAAAGAACCATCAAAATAATTTATCCTTCCTTTCATTTTGGCCTTCTTTTCTTCACTTTCCTCAGAATTTCGGCTTAGATATCCTTGGTTACCTCAGTAACCTATAGATATTCAATATGCTCAAGTGTTCCACACCAAAAATGCTCAAGAAGCTCTCACAAGAAGCTCTCGATCAATACTCCAAAATATATTCTCACAAGAATCTCTCCATTGATCCACAAAAAAGATGATCTACAAGAGACCATTGCTATCTTATTTATACTTTCATCCTCTAGGTCACTTAACCCATTTTTAGGTCACTTAACCCATTTCTAGGTCACTTAACCTATTTTCCTTATTTTAGGGT
>SNQJ01S0029760.1:3810-20589 GCA_010110895.2 Picea sitchensis
CAGAACAGGTTACATCAAACAAATTGGGTTATTTAGACAACCCCATACCAGACTTGTTCTTCCAGTTGACAGTCGGTCAATTTCGTCTGTCAACAGGCTGATCAGTGCTTCATTCTCCTCCAAAGTGTTCACCTGCTAAATAATTCATAGGCGGTGCAGACTGCTTTCTGTCAGTTAATATTTCCACTTACATTGTCCTTCCACTATACTAGATCAATGATTGAGAATGCACTCGAAGTGATCTTCAGAGCAGACGACTCATATCCATTTTGGGACTTCAAAATTCAAGACTTTGGGACTTAGAGCATATGCTGGTGGTAAAATTCCCGAAGTAAAACTCTCAGAGTGACGTAACATTACACATGTCACCTGTTGACTTGGCACGGGTCAAGTGCTTGCCATGTGTCATTGCCGACGAGGTATGATACATGTCCTTGCTGAGGTTATCTGCTAACGTGGTCACCTGATGTGAAACATATTCATCTCCTTGATCTAATGTTCATAATAATATTCTCCAGATCCAATGGTCCTTATTCATTTCGGATGATCTGACACTTGAGATCTTCTTTGGGTGATCCGGTGGTTGAGAATTTGTTTCGACTCTCTGACTCTCTGGGCTTCGGTTATTTAAAATATCAAACTGAAACTCTCGAAGTGATTTCTTTGGGGCTCATGATCTGTAGCCACGTATCCCTCTGGATCTAAGGGTTGAAATTTACTCCGGCTCTCCGGACTTCAGGAATTTCAAATCTCAAATTGAAAAATATTAAAGTGAGATTTTTTCGAAGCATAACCTCCTCACATCTTTAGACCTAAGACAAATGATGCTCATTTGATCAAGATATTAGATCAATGATTCGATCTATGTGTGATGCAACTTTGCCTTGGATTAAATCCAATGACTCTCCATATTTTCTTACTTAATTTGATTCGACGACTGACGGATATTCAGATAATCGAATTCTCAAAACTTATGCCCCGTTTATCCTATTCTTCACTTAATTTGATCTGACGGTTGTGAAGACTCTCGAAGCATATCCACAATCAAGGATTTTGATCCTGATCATGTTTCTATATTTCCCTTTCGAGCTTTGATCTCTGCATACTGTTCGCTTCTCCTGCTGAGCTTATTCTTTTCCTGTTTTCCATCATTGCTTCTATTCTTTCCATCAATGACAAGAACACGCTTCCTGTAAAACATGCCAACAATCTGCCCCTTTGGCATTGATGGCAACCGTGAAACACTGGACTATTCTTCTTAGACCTCCAACTGTAGCATACAGACAACACCTTTTTCTCCCTCTTTGACATCAATGTCAAAGAAAATAAAGAGTGACTTTGTGCTCCTCCTGATCAGATATACTAGGAGACTCTCCCCTTGATCAAATAGACTATTTATCATGATAACGGGGTCATACCCAACTTCTGGTGTAGATACTCAAACTGAGATTTTCCAAGCGGTTTAGTGAAGATATCATCAAGTTGGTCTTTAGATGGAATATAATGCAAAGAAACAACAGTGTTGGTCACCTGTTCCCTCAAGAAGTGATACTTGATGGGTATATGCTTGGTCTTGGAGTGAAATACAGGATTCGTTGACACACTAATTGCACTAGTATTATCATAATGAATTGGGATCAGTGCAATATATTTTACCTCCAAGTGTGCAAGTGTCTGAATCATCCACAATACTTGGGTACAACAAGTGCCAACTTCAATGTATTCAACTTCTGTAGTTGATAAGGAAATGGAACCTTTCTTCTTGCTCAACCATGCTACAAGGTAATATCCTAAGAAGAATGCACCTCCACTCATTCTTTTCCTTTAATCCACGCAGTTAGCCCAATCAACATCAGAATCGACTGATAGTTGAAAATTTTGATTCCTAGGATACCATAGGCCATAGTTCATTTTTCCTTTCAAGTATTTGAATATTATTTTGATAGCTAAAAA
Organism: Picea sitchensis; assembly: GCA_010110895.2. Taxonomy (NCBI): domain Eukaryota; kingdom Viridiplantae; phylum Streptophyta; class Pinopsida; order Pinales; family Pinaceae; genus Picea; species Picea sitchensis. The sequence goes on from SNQJ01S0029760.1 coordinate 5,764, forward strand.
ATGACTATGTTTAGGTGCAGCCTGATACCTTCCTACCATTCCAACAACATGCATTATGTCTGGATGAGATGTTGTGATGTACAATAGGCTACCTATCATAGACCTATATGAACTCTGATCAACATCAGGTGAGTCATCATCCTTTCTTAACTTGCATCCAGTGACCATAACTGTGCTCATAGGTGTAGAATATTCCATTTGAAACCTTTTCAACATTTCTCTTAGATATTTCTCCTGAGAAATAAATATTCCTTCAGACCTCTGAGTAATTTGAAGACCAAGAAAAAATGACAGTTCCCCTATCATAGACATTTCAAATTCATATTACATGGCAGAAGCAAACCATTGTACCAATGAAGCATTATTTCTTCCAAAGATGATGCCATATACATAGGCCAACACAATGAGAAAATCATTACCCTCTGTTTTGATATATAGATTGTTGTCAATTGTTCCTCTTGAAGATACTTATCTTGAACCCTTTGTCTTGAAGATACTTATCCAGTCTATCATACCAGGAGTAAGGAGCTTGTTTCAACCCATATAAGGATTTCTTTAGATTGCAAACAAAGTCAAGGTTATCGAATAGTTGGAAACCCTCTAGTTGTTCCATATATACTTCTTCTTTTAGATATCCATTTAGAAAATATGACTTGACATCCTTTTGATAGACCTTAAACTGTTTATGACAAGCATAGGCAAGAAACATTATAATAGCTTCCAATCTTGCTACAAACACAAATGTTTCATCAAAATCGAGTCCTTCTATTTGAGCATATCATTTGCAGACTAATCTAGCCTTATTTCTTACAATATTTCCTTGCTCATTTATCTTATTTTTGTAGACCCATTTGGATCCTATTACATTTTTATTTGTTGGCCTAGGAACGAGTTCCCAAGTGACATTCTTTTCAATCTAGTCCAATTCCTCATTCATTGATTTTAACCAATTTACGTCTTTACTGGATTCATTAAAGTTCTTGGGTTCGACCATGGATATGAAGGTTATATGTGATTGCTCGGTGTCTTTGATTATCCTTCTCCTGGTTTGTACACCTTTGTCTTTCTCACCAATTATCTAACTTTTAGGATGATTCTTTTGAGTAATTATGGAGGAAGGATTTGATGTTGATTGTTGTCCTGACTCTTATTGTCTAGGTTTCTCTTCTCCATTTGATTCATCATTATCTTCTTGTGACTCTGAGATTTTATGTTCTTCATTTTCATTATTCTCATCACCCTTTTCATCCGGCTTAGTGCTTATTCTCTGTTGATCTTTTATAGGATCTTCTTCATCAATTCGAACATTGATATAGTCTACTAATTTATGCATTATTTTGTTAAAGCATATGTATCCTTTACTATTCATTTCATATCCTAAGAAGATACCTTCATTAGCTCTACTATCAAATTTACCAGATGATCATCATTATTCTTGATGTAGCATTTACTTCCAAATAGTTTGAAGTGCTTGATTGATGCAGGTCGACCAAACCACAACTCATATGGAGTTTTATCATTGTTCCTGTTAGCACTAGAAGTCACCTCTAGATTGCTATAGAGGTAATCCCAATACCTATTAGTCTGTATGTCATAGTGAATAGTTTTAAAGGGTGGTCTAATGGATGCAGTCTCAAGATTATATTGCTTTAACTCAAAAAATTGGGTTGTAATGCATAGGCAAGTGAGGTCTCAATCTAACTTCAGTCAGTAAGTTGTAATAAGGGTGAGTAGGGGGAAGACCTTGAGGAAAATGAAGAGGTATACTATGTACATCCAGTCTTCCAACAACCTAAGGAGGAAAAACTCAGAAGGAAAGATCCTCTTGGTTAAGAGTTTCAGGGGAATAAATGAAATTATCACTGAATTGAAATCAAACATACATCACAATTCAATGACAACAACCCGACTGGATCATCCATGCCTGAGTCATTCAACATTGGAGGGAAAATACACAACATAAACTAATTAAAACTTGTCGCAGTGTCATTATGATCAAACCTACATCACAAGAACACAACTACCCTCAACTGGATCCTCCATGCCCGAGTGTTCTAACACATCCATTTATAGAGATATGAGAAGAAGTTAACTTACATTAAACAAGAAGTCTCAAATACAGATACATAACCAAAAGAACCAGATTTTCATTAAAAATTTACAATACAAGAGCCTCGCTCAACCATCAACACTAACAAAATATGAGGAAGACTCCTATATACTCAGAGAAAAACTACGGAAGCATGCTCAAGTCTTTGCATTGAAGGCATTATTTCTTCATGCTTCCTGACAGACAGTGCATGCGGTCTCTTGTCAGAAGCGAGCTCTTGTCAGATGCAATCATGCTTCAGGAAGGTTTTGTAGCTGAGTCGACTTGCTGACAGGCCTTCCTTAGGATTTCCATTTATGGTGGGAACGATGTTCAACCACCACCAACTAAATTCAATAATAGCTTCATCGGGATCGATAAGGCCTGAGTCGACACGACACATGTGGAATTTTGTGGCCTCTACATTCTTCCATATGGATCTAAGTCAAATTCTCGTGAGGAATCCTAACAGTGGATGTGGAAACTGACGATGTGATTGGCGTGCTTGGCATGGAATAGTGGACATGGAGATGGCCCGGTGGACAACGTGAATGGGAAGAGGAAATTGAGGATAGTGTGGGGCAGTGAGTGGAGGACAGTTGCCAGTGGGACATAGTGGTCACTTGTCGACCCGGGATAGGGCCTTATATGCACATGCACATATCGGAGCTGCGAAAAGTGGTTTGATTCTTCATCGATTTTGGGCCCGATGTGTGTCTCTAGATGACACATAGCGCCTCCACAAAACCATGGTTTCAAACCTGACCCGCCCTACAATTTTTATCGTCCGCGCATGTTGGGCCCCTGATATGATCAACGATCATTGATCTGGAATGCTCAGATCTCAACCACCCATATCTATGCGCCTCTTAGCATAGCATGCCAAACGGTCACATCGACCTCGACAAACTTAGGATAAGTGCCATTTAGTGGGTTTTTATTCCCTTTCTTCGCCTTTTGTCACCTAGAGGCCAAAACCAAGGGAAAAACATCCCCCCTATAGAAACATGTGATAACATTAGGCTCCATTGGGGATAGAGTCCTCCCTGCAAGGCTCTAAGATCTCCTTTGCAGCTCCAGTTGCTTTATGTTGGGTTGTGGAGTCACCCATAGAATCGAAAATGAACAAGAAAAACAATATTTACAAAGACACGGGAGCCACTTATGGCTCAGATAAAGAACTTCTTCAGAAAATGCCCATTTATAGGGCCACCAAAAACTTCATCACCCTCCAAATTCTGCAATCTGTAAGTGTTTTTTGGAAATTCTTCAAAAATATTGAAGGGACCGATCCAAAGGGCTTGAAATTTTCCATGTTTGCCTCTATCATTTCTAAGAGCATCCCACTTAAGTACTAGATATCCCAGATGGAAATATTATTTTCTTCTCTTCCTGTCAAAATCTTTCTTGATCTTTTGTTGACAGTCATGCGCTCTGTCCATTTCTTTCTCTTTAGTCTGTTGAACTTCTACCAGTTGATGAATTCTTCTGATCATATCATAAGGTTCTCCTTGGTAGCCCTGAAATAATTTTTCTACGGGCAGGGCGAGCTGGGAAGGAAAAATTGCTTCACTCCCATATACAAGTTGGAAAGGAGAGATACCCAGGGACCTTTTTGTTGTCACTCGATCGGCCCACAAAGAAAATTTGAGCTTTGAATCCCATGTTTTCTTGTTGTCCTCTAATAGTCTTTTGATGATCTTTATCAGGATTTTGTTAGAGCACTCTGCTAATCCATTTCCTTGAGAGTAGTAGGGGGTAGAGTGGATCAATGAAATCCTTAATTTCTCGAATAATTTGATCAATGGCTCAGACTTGAAGGATGAAACATTATCAGTGATGATCTTGTTCGGACAACCAAACCTTTCCATAATATCTTCAAGAAAACCAATGATCACTTTGTGAGAAGCACTCCTTGTGGGAATAGCTTCTATCCACTTGGTGAAATGGTCTGTTGCAGTCAAGATCCACCTGTGTTGACTCCTTGAAGAAGGATGAATTTCCCCAATAAAGTCTAGGCCCCACTACTGAAAGGGTCCTGTAGTTTCCACAGGCTTCAATGGAAGAGACTTGAGTTGCTGCCTCCTAGAGATTTTTTGACATTTGATACAAGCCCTGATTTTTGCACAGACATTAGTGAATAGAGTAGGCTAGAAGTACCCATCCCTAAGAATCTTGTAGGTTGTGGTTCTCCAGAAATGATTCCCCCCACACAGGCTTTCATGAAAATAAAAAATAATCTTTTGGGCCTCTTGTGGGTCTAAACAACTCAGAAGCACACCTAAAGTGCCTTTTCAGTACAAGACTTGGTCAATAAGGAAATATATGATTTCTTTGAGATTTAAATATCTGGCCTTTCTCTTCCCCATTCTATCTGGAGGTCACAACTCTTGCAGAAAATATATAATGTCTTTATACTAGGTGCATTATGTCAATGGAGGGTTGTCCTGAGGGATTTTATTAGGCACTTTAGCCTACTGATTCTCCGAGCAAGTGTTGATGAAGTTAACCTCCAAAGATTTGCAATTAGATTCATCCAACAACTTGGATAAATCTTGAACTTTAACTAATTTGGTGGGTTTTATTTCCAGCTCAAATTTAAGTATTTTGGAAATCCACTTACTACTTCTTCCATCTATGTCAGGCTGAATGAGAATGTCCTTCATAGCAGCTGAAGGAACATATGCAATAACCCTTGAATGAAGGACATAGATTATGACAGCCTTAAGGGCTTTCACCAATGCATAGGACTGTTTCTCCATGATTTCATATTTCACCTCTGCATCTCTTAGTGCTCTATTGAAAAATGAGATAGGCTTCTCTAGCCCTTCAACATTTTTATGCAATAAAACAACTTCCACTGTATCAAAAGAAGAAAAAGAAAAAATTAGAAAATACTTGGAGTAATCCAGAGTAATAAGCACAAGTGCCTCAGTCAAGGCCTTCTTGATTTGGTCGATATAATTTCTAGACTCAACAATCCATTTTACTTCATTCCTCTTCCTGAGCATGGCTGTGATATGCTTCACCAATTCAACAAAATTTGAAACAAGCCTTCTTAGAAAAATGATTTTTCCCAGGAAAGACTAGACTTACTTATTGGATATGGGAAGTAACAAGGTTTGAATAACTTCCACCCTACTTGAATCAATCCTGACCCCCTCAGCTGATACTATGTATCCCAACAAATTTCCCTCTTTCATGGAAAGCACTGACTTCTTGGGATTTAAGGAAAGGGAAAATTTCCTGCATTTTAAGAAGACCCTTTTCAAATGTTCACAATGTTCTTTATCAGACTTAGAGAAAAATGCAATGTCATCCAAATATATGACCACACATTTATCTCTTTCCCCTATGAAAGCTATGTCCATGGATCGCTGAAAGGTTGCCCCTGTGTTCATCAATCCAAAGGGAATTTTGGCATACATGAATGTACCCCGGGGAGTGGTGAAGGTTGTCTTTTCTCTGTCTTCAGGCAGAATAGATATTTAATTGTAACCAAAAAATCCATCAATCATGGAAATCTTGGATGCACCTGTTACCCTCTACAATATGTGTTCCATCTTTGGCAAAGGGTAATTGTCCTTTTTGGAGCTTCTATTCATATTTCTGAAATCAACATAGAGTTTGATCTCTCCACTCTTTTTCCTCATCGGGACCAGGTTGGCCACCCATTCATAATATCTCAAAGGGATAATTATTTGGGCATCCAACAAATTCTTTACCTCCCTTTCCATAATAGGCAGCAACATAGGATTTATCTGTCTCAATTTCTGCCTAAATGGTTTGGTCTCTTCCTTCAGTGGAATCTTATGCTCAATAATGCTAATGTCATATGTTCTGAGGTATTCATAGGTCCAATAAAACACATAAGGGAATTCTTTTAAAAGATGAGTATACTCAGACGTTTACTCCTTTGACAAGTTGTTAGAGAACTTGACAAACTTTGGATCCTCCTTTGTGCCAATATTTCACTCAACTACATCAACATCATCATTCGACACTTTTCCCTTTATTGCCACATCATTTATGTCAAATAGTCTTTCCAAAGGGACTAGTCCCTTTGGGATGTGATTTCTGGGTAATTGAACAATGTGATGATCAACAATTTTGTTTAGAAAAACATTAGGATGGGGATCTATGTCAGAAGTTGGATCTTGGTCAATATGTAATTCTGAAAACTCATCAACAGTCTCTAGGAATCTTTTTATTTCAAGGTCATCCTCAAACACTTTCCAATGCTTGACATTGTTAGGTATGGAGGGTCTATATTTCACTTCTACATCATACCTGAGTTTAGGTGGCAGAGGGATTCTGAAATTACTTGCTGAGACAACCAAAGAATCAACCATTGTATTTTCCTCTCTCGGAATGAATGAAATGTTGAAGGGCAATAAAAAACTATCAATCAGGTCCCACACTTTGTTTCTATAGGTTCTTAGCCTTGGATTATTAGCTTGATAAATATTTATACTTTGATTAAAAATCAATTCTGCATCTCCAAACACATATATTTCCTCGATCCCCATGTCTTTTTCAGCCCCTAAGCCCAAAACAAGAGCTTCATATTTTTCCACATTATTGTTAGCTTCAAATTCCAGTTTGTATGACAGAGATATAGTTTCTTGAGAGGGTGAAACAAATACCACTCCAACACCAACAACATCCTTAGAGGAGGCTCCATCAAAGAACATTTTCCAAATATAGGTGGTGGAGAAAGAAACTTCATGAAAACCCATGGGATACTTTTTGAGTTTTAAAGGAGGCTTGGGAGCATCAGTGAACTGCAATAAACTAGACCCCAACTCAGTATCAAGTTCAAATATAGGATGGTTGGTGGGGTCATATTCATCACTAATAATATATGCCAACTGAGCTTCTTTGTATAGTATTCTATGCTCCCCTCCAAAGACTGGAATGGTAGCATATGTGAGGTCCATCTGCAAGGTTCCTCCAAGTATTTTGATCCAATATATTGATAAGAACATGACAAACTTGGGAGGAACATTTTCTACCACAATGTCCATGAGAACACTTTTCATGGGCAACTGAAACAACGTCACAACCAGATATTTGATGATCCCAAGACATTGCACCCTTCTTGAATCAAAATAATACAAATCATGATAATATTTTGTGATTTCTAATCTGACTTCTTCCATCATAGTTTTGGGCATGAGATTATGAGATGCCCCTAAGTCCATCAAGCAGTTATGCAACACCTTATCATGTATGTTTAGGGATGTATAGAAGGGAGGGAATGAATCATTTCTATCTTCTACCATAGGACCTAGGATTATTTTTGGCTTTTCATCTTGGAGATTTACTGAGTCTGTGGAATGGCAAGATGGCTCAGACTGTAAAAACTTAGAGAGGGATTTCTTGAAGTCTTCATGCTTGAACAGTTCTAAGAGGGGAACAAGGATTCTAATATTTTGAATTTCATTCTCAAAGATAAAGTAGGAAGGGGGGCCTCGAAATTTCTCTCATCTCTGGGACATGATCTTTAGGTATTGGTGAGGGATTCTAAGTTTTCTTTTCTTTGTTGTTGTTTCCTCCATCTTTGGCGGGATTATCTGCTCTGGAAGGCTGATCAGGGATACCAAACTTCCCTTCTTTCTTCTTTGACCCGAGGCTATATTTATTGGGACTTCTATTGGTCCTTTCCCCTTTACTCAGCTCATTTATTTGGTTGTCTAAGAGAGACTCCTCATATGCATATTGAGTTAAATGGGGAAATGGGGAGGTGTCTCCAAGACAATGGATTTGAGGGTCAAGCTCTTCTTCATCCCTTTATTCATCAATGACGAGGTTATTTTGGAGAGGGGTTTGGATTTTATGATCATCCCTATCTCTGTTTATGGGTTCTCTTGGGAGAATATGAGCGGCACTAATTTGTCTTCTAAAATTGCCTCTCCTATAAACATTTGGGGCATTCTTATAGCCTTGCTTCCCTTCGAATTTCATATTCTCCATTTCTACAGAAAGGGACTTTACCATATTGGTCAATTCATCTACTTGAGGGTGGGATGTAGAAGAACCTGAGGTGAAGGCCTCAGATCTCCCCCTTCCTCTATCTCTGTCAACTTTATTTCTGAGTTTGTCAATTGATAACACATTAGATTCTACTTCTAGGGCTGCATCTTGAATATGAGCCAGGGAAGTCTCTCTTCTCTCTCTTAACAGGAGGAAAAAATCAAGGTCAAAAGCACTAACATATGTGATTTTTGCAGATGCTTCTGTAGGCTTTATGTTAGCAGGGATCTTGTTATACATTTTGTGAATATTTAGGAGAAATCAGAGACCGATTCTCCCTCATTTCTCTTTAGGGACCCAAACTCTGTGATATAATACATAAAATATTTTTTATCCCCCCATTGTCTCAAGAAAACATCATCTAAAGCCTCAATCCCAACAATGGATCCAGGGGTCAATCCTCTAAACCATTTTCTAACCTCACCATCAAGGCTCTGGAAAAAGAATCTCATCCAGACATATTCATTTTCAATATTCAGATTGTCCGCATAATTGTAGAAGGGAACAAGGTGCTATTCAACAATTATGTCTTCCTCTCCATTGAATTTGGGAATGTACTTTCGGTAATCTCCAGTAGAGAGAGCATTCATGGGCTGAGGTAAGACCAGAGGGGCATATCTAGCAGCCACTATGGCATCCATTCTATTCCTAGGAGGATTAGCACCTTCCATAGGGATGATAGATGGAGGAGAACCAGGGGGATATGGGGTTCGAACAAGGGAGATTGGAACTGAGTTTCCAAGGGGAAAGGGAAATGACAGAGGATTTGGAGAAAAGGATATAGGAATTGAGGGAACATAGGTTTCCCTTTTTGTAGTATCATTAATAATAAGAGGAGGGGTGGTAAATCCTGGGGTAGGAAAATATTATGACGTGTTGGGCCTAAAACACAGTACAACTTCAGGGGGGAGGGGAGTGAAAAGGATTTATCCCTCCAATTGCAAACGAGGAGGGGAAAAATAAAAAAGAACACTCCCAAAATTTAATGCTCGGGAAACTCCAACAGAAGGTATAAGAGTAGAATGAGAAGTAGATAGTGGAGTTTCTATAGGAGGAGAATGAAAATCATTAGAAATACCTAGTTCAACAGTAGGAGTACCTTCTCGGAGGGCCTTTCCCTTTCTGATAATTTTCTCTGGGTCAACTTCAGGTGTTTCTAAAGGAAACTGTGGAGTATACCTCATGTGTTTGCCTCTATAATCCATAGCTAAAATAGTGGATTCGTCTCAGTGGAGTCACCATAGTGGAGTTTCCAGGTGCACAGTTGGAATTTGGATGTACTAAGTTCTAATGCACCTTCAGAACCAGTAAGCTATGTCGTTCAATCCCAGGGAAAATATTCAATTCATCCCTTGCAACGACACAAGAAACGTTAGCACTAGAATTCACCTCTGTATTGTTGCAAAGGTAATCCCAATACCCATTATTCTATATGTCATAGTGAATAGTTTTAAAGGGTGGTCTAATGGATGCAGTCTCAAGATTATATTCCTTTAACTCAGAAAACTAGGCTGGAATGCATAGACAAGTGAGGTCTCAATCTAACTTCAGTCAGTAAGTTGTAATAAGGGTGAGTAGGGGGAAGAACTTGAGGAAAATGAAGAGGTCTACTATGGAAATCCGATTTTCCAACAACCTAATGAGGAAAAACTCAGAAGGCAAGATCCTCTTGGTTTAGAGTTTCAGGGGACTAAATGAAATTATCATTGAACTGAAATCAAACATACATCACAATTCAATGACAACAACCTAGCTGGATCATCCATGCCTGATTCATTCAACATTGGAGGGAAAAGACACAACAAAAACTGATTAAAACTGGTCGCAGTGTCATTATGATCAAACCTACATCACAAGAACACAACTACCCTCGACCGGTTCCTCCATGCTCAAGTTTTCTAACACAACCGTTTACAGAGATATGAGAAGAAGTTGACTTACATTAAACAAGAAGTCTCAAATATAGATACATAACCATAAGAACCAGAGTTTCATTAAACCTTTACAATATGGGAGCCTCTCTCAACCATCGACACTAACAAAATATGAGGAAGAATCCTATATACTCAAAGAAAAATTACAAAAGCATGCTCGTGTCTCTGCATTGAAGGAATTACATCTACATGCTTCCTGGAATACTGTGCATGTAGTCTCTAGTCAGAAGCAAGATCTTTTCAGACATAATCGTTCTTCAGGAAGGTTCTACAATTGAGTCGACTTGCTGACAGTCCTTTCTCGGGATTTCCATTTATGGTGGAAACGATGTTCAACCACCACCAAATAACTTCAATAACTTCTTCATCGACATCGAGAAGGCCTGATTCAGCATTACACCTTTGGAATTTGGCGGCCTCTGCATTCTGCCATCTAGATCTAAGTTAGATGCTCGCGAGGAATCCTGACAATGGACGTGGAATCTGATGATGTGATTGGCATTCTTGGCATGGAATAACGAACATGGAGATGGCCTAGTGGACAATGTGGATGGGAAGAGGAAAATGAGGATAGCGTGGGGCAATGAGTGGAGGACAGCTTCCAGTGGGACAGAGCGACCACTTGTCGACCCGAGATAGGGAATTATACACACATGCGCATATCGGGGCTACGAAAAGTGGTTTGATTCTTCACCTATTTTGGGCCCGATGTGTGTCTCTGGTTGACACGTAGCACCTCCACAAAACCATGGTTTCAAACCCAACCCAACCTACAATTTGTATTGTCCGTGCATGTTGGGGCCTCGATATGATCAACGACCTTTGATTTGGAATGCGCAGATCTCAGCCGTCTAGATTTACTCGCCTCTTAGAACAGCACGCCAAACGGTCACATCAACCCCGACAAACTTAGGATAAGCGCCATTTAGTGGGTTTTTATCCCCTTTCTTCTCCTTTTGTCACCTAGAGGCCAAAAACAAGGGAAAAACATCCCCCCTACAGAAACATGTGATAAAAAATGCGCTTTGTTTAGAATATGAACAACCGTGTGAACAACCTCCACCCAAAAGGTTTGTGAAATGTCCCTTTCACTCATCATAGCCCTTGCCATCTGCTGAACTCATCTATTTTGGTATTCTACAATGCCATTTTGTTGAGGAGTACCTGGAATAATATATTCTCTTTTAATTCCATGTCTGTCACAGAATTCTTTGAAATCTCTTGACATAAATTCTCCTCCCCTATCTCAATGAATTGCCTTTAACTTCCTTCCTGTCTGATTCTTAACTAACATCTTAAACTTTTTGAACTTCTCAAACGCATCATATTTTTCTCTCAAAAAGGAAACCCACGTAAGTCTAGAGAAGTCATCAATGACTAGCATAAAGTAATGTTCTCCTCCAGTTCCCTCCTTTCGTTATGGTCCACACAGATCCATATGAACAATTTGAAGTGGTTTCTATGAAGATGTGAAACTCTTAGATTTGAATCGAGCATGAGTCAACTTCCCCATTTGTCAAGATTCACATACAAATTTATTAGGATTAGATATTCTTGGAAGGTCTTTCACAATGCCTTCATTATTCAGTTTGACAATATGATCAAAATTCAGGTGTCCAAGCCTTCTGTGCCATAACCAATTTTCATCAAATTTTCTTAAATGACATTTCTCCTTATCTTCCTTCAGAACATATACATTTTTTTTAGTTCTAACCCCTTTTTCAATCAACTCTCTTGTGTTTACTATATTTATTTTACAATTCTTGGCAGTGAAAGTGACTTCACATCCTCTATCACATATCTGATTGACACTAAGAAGATTATGCTTTAAACCATCAAAAAATAATACATCTTGATCTTTTCTTCTTCCATTACTTAAGCTTACTAGACCTTTACCTATGATCTTTCCTGGAGCATCATTTCCAAAGGTCACACTCCCTAATTTATTTGCTTTGAGTAATAGGAACTTACTTTTGTCACTTGTCATATGACTGGAGCATCCACTGTCAATATACCAAGGGTCTTTTTGTCTTTGAGCTGAAAACACTAATACACACTTGTTATCTTCATTCTTATTCCAAACCTTAACATTTTTAGCTCTGTGATTTGAATCTAGATTATAGTTCTTTAAGCGAAAGTCTGTAGCTTTATGTTCGTAATTACGACAGATGTAACATTCTAGTTCATTGAATAAAGGATCATAATGATTGTTATGTTTAATATGCATCATTTTCCCAATCATCACATGATTTGTAGTCTATGGTTGTTTGTTACTTGGCTATCTCATTCTTTGTTGTGGTAGATATTTATTCCTTGGTTGTCTTGATTTCTCATGTCTAAATATTAAAGATCAATTTATAGATTTGTGGCCAAAGTTAGAGTAGTAAAAAAAATATCCATAGAAAAAATCTTTGTACCTGGAAAATGGTTGTCTTCATTGAGCAGGTCAATTTATTCCATGTTGATGTTTTCCTTGAGAAGAGGGTGTATTATTTCTTTGTTCTACATATTTAGTTCTAGTATCTTTTCCTTCACTCCTCATTGGCGGTTGATTCTCTTCCGTTGTTTCTGCAGGTTTGTTGTTGTCAATGGTTGTATATTTAACAAACTTGATGGATTTTTTGTTGCTTGGTTAACCACTACTTTATCCCTCTTCATAACCCAAACCATTTTTCAAATTCAAATTCCTTTGCTAATTCATAATGGAGGCTAATCATTCTGAGGCTTTAATACTTGTCAGATTCCGATGATATAAGGCCTGAAATTTCTCTAGATCTTTTCTGACAATCACTACAACTTCCAAGTTTTCTCCTTTTGTTTCGACTTACTTCAGTTGTTGTTTGAGGATGCATTGAATCTTATTAGCTTCTTCTAACTTAACCTTCAATAGAGAAATTTCTTCAGTTGGTTCATTGCATGTTTTCTCATACCTGAGCATTAACGGTTTTTGTTTTCTTTTCTTTTCTCTGAGTCTATCAATCTCTTCCATGGAACTAACAATTTATCCTTCAAGATCTAATACTGCTTCACAATCAACGAACTCACTTCATGTATCTTCAGTGTTTAGATCTTGTGAAGCTATTAGCATGATATCATTTATTTTCTCTTCAATAGAAGAGTCAGTTCTTTCATCTTATGAGGGATCATCATCATTGTTTACACACATGTTTTTCTTCTTAAAATTATTCTCTTTATATACCTTCTTATGTTTGTGCTTCTCTTCATCATCATATGTCTGATCCTTTATTTTGTGAGGACACTTAGATGAAAAATGACCTATCTTACCACAGTTGAAACATTTGAAGGGCAGTTTACCTTTGTATTTTCTTGTTCCTTTCTTCAGTCTTCTCACAAAGTTTGCTTCAATCTCATCTATATTAGAATCTATGTTTTTCTCTACTTTAAAAGATGCCTCTCTTGTAGTGGATTTAACTTTGGTGATTCTCATTTCATAAGCAGTTAGGGTTCCAAGAAGTTGACCTAGTGTCTGTTGAAAAGTCAACAAGAAACATGTGTCTAATTTACTTTTCCCTTAATTAAAATTAGACAATAAATATTAATATATTATCTCATTCATAACTGAGTGATTTGGATTTGTAACAGAATTATAAGTGTAGTTAAATGAGTTAAGATCAGTTGTGCTAGTTGTAACTAAACATGCACTAGTGAGAGTTTAGTTAATCAGTTAACTCACATGCAACTGAAGATTCGTCATGGTTAACTACATGCATGCAAATCCATTGGAGATCCAATTGAGATAACAGGTGAAAGGGACAGTTTGGCTATCAATTGTGATTTGTTCACACATGCAGTGAATATGATTATGAGCATGTGCAAACGAGGCAATTGGATTCATTCGATTCATTGTGAGAATTCGGATTACAGAGATTGTGCAGAGGAGGCAGGTTGTCTGGACACATAAATTGGCATAGGTATTTGTTGATTTGTGTATGACAGTCTGAGACAATTGTATTGTACTGAGAGCTCTTGGATTCGAGTTTTGTATGATATTGTTTCATGATTCATGATATACATAATATATGATAGTTGGGGTTTTTAGCTTTACGCTTTCCCGGTAAAACTTTTGTGTTGTGTGTTATTGATATTTCACTTTGTGCATTGTGGTTGTGATCGTGGTTTAATTTCTTCCGCAATAATAATAGTAGAAGTGATTCTATATTTAACAAGTGGCGGAAATTGTTAGATCAGGAGAATCGTAGGAATACATTAATTTGTATCGAAATTTCCTCCATTTTGAGATCATCCATTTCCTCTATGGTACAGACCTTTGAGTTAAATTTATCAGGAAGAGATCTTAATATTTTCTGTACTAGAAAAGATTCATCTATCGTTTCACCTAGGCCTTTCATAGTGTTGACAAGTTCTTCTATACGTAAGAAGTACTTACTAATAGTTTCATCTTCATCCATCTTTAAATGCTCAAATTTTAATCTGTGAGTCTAAAGTTTTTCATATTTCACCTTTTCATTACCTTCATAAGTACTTATCATCTCGTCCCACATAACTTTTGTTGAATCACAGTGCATGACTTTGACAAAATTGGCTTCAGCAAGTCCACTGAGGATGGCATCCATTTCTTTTGCATTAAAGATAAACTCCAGCTTATCATATTTTGAAGCCAACACTATAGGCTTCACATATCCCGTTTCAACGACATCCCAAACATCAACACCCAGAGACATTAAATGTGTTCTCATCATTAGTTTCCAGAAGGAAAATTTTGTTCCATCAAATAGAGGGGGTCTA
>SNQJ01S0029760.1:27175-59801 GCA_010110895.2 Picea sitchensis
AATATCTTACTTGAAATGCATGTGGGATTGGAGAAAGGTTTGGGATGCTTTATCGTGTACATATCTTAGGAGAAATTTGGAGATGTATCTATCTTATATTGGAGCCACTCACTTAGATATGCATTAACCAATGTTAGAATGGTATGTCTCTCTCTTCCTCCTTTTGCATATCATGTTATGAGATGTTGAACTAGGGAAATTAGATAATGATCTATCATCAATATGTATTAACATTCCAGTCCCCTAGGTGTAGGAAAATCGGTGACAAAGTGTATTGTTAAGCCACTCCGTGTTGAAAATTCACCGGTTCGAAACCTGTGGGGACAAAAAATCCAACCATTTTAAGGGTTGGTGTGGCTCAGGCTAGGTGTGAACCCCGGGTGATTTTGACGGATTATATGCCCCTGAGTCACGATTTCTCAAGCCACAGGTTAATCCCGATGCCAACAGGTTTGCCCACATTAACAAACAAAAACAAATATGTAGTAACATTCCAACTCTATCACTAGGGAATCCTAGATATATTATAGGAGTGAATTCCCTATAATATAATTGGTGACTCCACTAGGGATAAATTCTTTTAATTTTCCCTTCTTGGGTTGGTATATAGGTTTTCCATAGGTTTAGACCATATATATACATACCATGTGTATATATCTATGAATTAAACATTCTAGAAGGAAGAAATTATATTATTTGTAGGATTGGTTTTTCATTTTTCCATCCTAAAGGACATGTGTGTGGGCCTCAGATCTCATAGTTATGTGCATTTGAATATGTGCATAGGTTTCTAAATTGTGAACCCCACATGTGCACAGGTTGCTAAAATATGAACCCCACATGTGCATAGGTTACACCACTGTAGCCTTCCTGCCTATTTATAACTTGGTAACTTTTTTCCCTTGTTTTCATCTAGATACATATTCTAGGGAGTTTCTTTGAGCTCTGATCCCTATACTATCTATAGAGAGACTTGACATACTAGATTTTCTTTCTTGTTTTATTTTGGTGTGGTTTACAAGCACAACAACAAAAATACTAGAATGTAGGTTTAGATGTTCAATTGAGTGGATTATGTGAACTAGAATTATCTACATACTTTTTTCATTTTTTTAGGTTGCATACATTTGGGCTCTGAAATTTCAAAGAAGACTGCATTGAACAACAAATTATATCTCTTATTTGGATTGAATTGCAAAGTAGTTTTTAGGTTTTCTTTTTTCATTTGGAAAAGAAAAGTGTTGAATTACAAATTATTTTCACAAATTCTTCAATTCACACAAATATAAGTTAAACCATCATTGATTTTGATTTTGTAGCCCTATTTTGAATAAACAAAATACTTTAAAATAAACACTAAATATAAAAGAAACTAGAATTATCTTTTCATTCATAGAAAAAACAACAATAGTCAAGGTGTTTAGGACCTTGTTGTAGGTGTGGAGAACAAATTCTCAAAGGCTTTCAAACGAAGACTAAGAATTGATTAAAGAGTGATAATTACAAAAATAGAAAGAGAGATTTTCTAGGAAATCACCTCTAACACAAGCATCAAGCACTAGGTCAATATGATTTAAGTGTTGAGATATCCCTTCTCATTTGGATTGGTGGGTGGACACATAATACGGGACTTTAGTAGAATTGGTAGATCCTTAGGGTGATACCTCATCTCTAAGGTTTTGGTTACGAGACTAATTCTCATATATCCTACCCAATGTAGAAGCTTGACCCATGACTATTTCACCTATCTACTAATCATGGATTGGAATCCCTAGTGGCATTTCCTAGGTTTCACATAAGTGACTGGAAGTGGAAAGTTCTTGTGATACCTAAGAAAAATGATAGATCCTATAATAAACTCCCTTGAAGGGTTCATGTATTTATGATGGATATTGTGCCATGGGTGATTTATTCATAGGAGTTTATTGTTTTGAGGATAAATCTGCTATGATTTGGGTTAGAATATAACACATAGTGGATGCGCCCCCAACAAAAATATCTAACAAACATAAGTAGTTACAAAAATATAAATAACTAACTACCTAAGAGTGGAAAGAACACCTACTTAGTTTTCAACGTTCGAATAATACCTCTTTCATGAATCCTTTCTCAAGTCCTTTGCTCCAACACTTTCCTCATCAGTATGTACTCACAAAGAGATAATGCTACGATAGAGATAGTTACAATAACTAATTCTTAACTACTTTTATTACCTATGATCAAGATGTCAGTTTTAAGATAATCCAATGCATACAAATATTACAACAGTGAATCAATGAAATGGAATTGGGACAAGAAAGATACTTGTCATTTAAAATGAATAGCAAATGGCATATAAAGATATCTCCTAATACCACTACGACACTGCCTAGAAACCGACATCCACATTCCTTCGCTTAAGCTACTAAAGAATCCTTTGATATCTTGCATACTCTCTCTAAACAAGTCAAGGAAAGAGAAGGAGTCTCTTCTTGAACTGGATAAGTGAGAAAGAATGCTAGAAATAGGGGTTTCCAAAAATAAATTGAGAAATATTAAAAACTCGGGACGAGGCTTGCAGACTCAAATTTTTTTTACTAGAATAATGATGCTTCTATGATTTCTCCCTCTCCTCTACCCCATGACATGAATTTATACCTCCAAAATTTGGTTGGATTAGTTATACATGGAATATAGGAGGTAATGAACAAGAGAAACCTATGAACTCCACCCGTAAAATTGCAATTTTATATTTTTTTGTTCCAAACACACACATATGCTAGTTGCAGAAGAGAAAAAAGCAAATGAAAAGTTCCATACACACTCTGTCAATGTATAGTGAGAGTATGACTAGAAAAGTGGGGTTTTAAAAATATTTGGAGGAATTGATGGGGATTTTAGTCTACAAGTAGTAAAGGGATTTACAAATCAAGCCAACAAGTGTGTCCATGTTGTGAGGTGGAAAAATATGCTATAACAATTACTATGACTATATCTCACACCTTCGTTGGTGTGTCTTGGGCTTGTTTACACCCATGGATGATTTAGAGAAGGCTCTTTTCATCTATTTAATAAGTGTGGGCTTAGAGATTTCATCACTCTGAGTTTCTATTATTTGGAAGAGTGCATTTGTTTATGGATTATCTTTATGGGTTTTAGTGAATTGTTGATTGGTGTTTCACTTAGTATCCCTTAGGTTTTCTTTTTATTGAATTTTTTTATTTTTTGTTTAGTTATTGTTTGGCCAAGGTGGATAACCAATGACGTTTTTGATCCTATAGGAATTTGATTCATTACCCAATATTATAGAACTACCTTCCACAAGGCATAGACTGTCATTCCTAGATATCCATCTAAGTGAATCTTAGGATGAAGCATAAAATACTTTATATAACCTTGTTTTTGAATAACCTATTGAATATAACCTTGATGATTCATTAGTGGAGGGACTAGTATATCAGGTTATTCATCTTGAAGGGGTTAGCCTCCTTCTAATTGAAATGGGCTTGCAATAGAAGTGGATATCATCGATAGTTCCCTCCCAAGATATTTTAATCGTCATATTACCAACTATAAAGGAACAATTTTTGTGTAGGTGGGTGAGTTCCCACCTATAGATAAATCTATTTCATTATATCATCTTCCATAGTTTGTGATGGAAAACATGACTAGTTTAGTGGGTGTAGTAGGTATGATCCCTACTATCCACAATGTTAATATTGGGGGTATTGGAATTCCTATGATTAAATCAATAGGTGGAGGGATTCCTTATCTTCATTGTCCTCATAGTAACAATAATGTTTCAATGAGGATGCCTTCTAAAAGTACACACATCCCATCTTTAGGCTTTCCTAGTTTTGGAAAAATGATTGGTGGCACTAATCCTCCTAGACTAGGGTTTTTGTTTGGGAGAAAGAATGTTCCTATATATAAATATTCTATACGAGGTATTTCTATGTCCTTTTCTGAAATCTCCATGGGAATCCTTACTTTTCCTAGGATGATGTTTCTTTTTGGTAAAAGTTTTAATCCAAGCACTAGGTAGCAATAAAGATAAATCCTGTCATTAGTATTGGGAGTACCTTTGGGGAGATTTTCCAAGTGGTAGTGTGGCATTTAATGTGATGCCAATTTTGTATTTTAGTAACTCTAATTCTATCATGATGACTTACTTTCCATTTTTGGTGATGTTAGATTTGCTAGATCTATCTCAAATCAGAATTGAATTGATTAACCATGGACCTTGATGTCTATTTATCTACACAAATGTTTTATGAAGCATTCAAAAGTTTGAAATTAAACCTAGGTAAGATCCATCAAACAATGAAATGAATTTTGTTCTATGGTTCTCTTCGAATTCATTGATACATGATAATATACATTTATGAATTTTCGAAAGAACTTTGATAGGAATTACCACTAAGTGGTACATTGAGTTTCCTCATGCATTTCATAATATCTTTTCCTCATTAGAAATGGAATTTTTAACACATTTCCAATTTCATATTCAATATCAAACTAGAGAATATTTTAACATCATTAAGACAAAACACCTCAATCCACATTTCTGATCATATTCATGAGATTGCTTATTAGTTGATTGGTTTGTGAAGTCAATGTTGCTGAGTATTTCTAAGGATGTAGCCTTGTCTGGTGCAACATAGGAAGAAAAATGTATTCTTAAGGTCTAGTAGTTGGATTTGATTTATTCCCAGTCTCAAATGTTTTATGATATTACCCTATTTTCTCTTCAATCTGATACTGATGCTAGAAATCTAGTTCTAGGAAATCATGCTAATGGAGAGATTGGTTCCATGGAGAATATTTCAGTTAATCAAGTGGCAAGTCAAATGGGAAAATTTTCGATACCTGTTAATCAACCTATAATTGCACAATATACTCAACCTTATTTATTTCTTATCCAAGCCTCTGATGTCTATATAATTCCATCTACAAATCTCAAAGACAACCAACAACCTAGAGGTAAAAAGAAGAATACCAATTCTAATTCTAATTCTAGACAAGGAACTACATAAAATACTGAAATGAATAGTGATGTTGGGGGGGAGGGGGATGGGAAGAAGAATATAAAGTTCCTTTGTAAAATATGCAATGGACATAATATTACCCATCAATTCCTAAAGATGGAGCATATTCGTCTATGGATGGCTTATTGGGAAGCTTAAACTATTTTCTTTCTTACCAACCCTTTTCCTCTGCAACAACAACAAATGGTTGCTAGTAACCCTATACCCCCACAAGAGGGAAATACATCAAATTGTATTATTTACATGTGTGGTAGGGATGTTCAGATCTAGAAAAGGGCTTGTAATTAATATGTGCACCAACTTAATTATTGCATTCATGATTCCAACTCTAGAGGTGGGACAAAATGTCCCATTCATGGGTGATTCTACTATGTCATTTGATAACACTGGTTCTTGGTTATTGAAATAATCATCATTTATGGGTACTTTTAAAGTCCCTGCACTATTTTTTTATATCACCTCTTCACCTATATACATGATCTCATTAGTGGTGACTTAATCTATGATTCCCATCCAACCTGCATACTTCGGTGAAATCTTTGTTCCATTGCACTCAATTCCCTTCACTATCCTATATATGGAGGATCCTTTGATTGTTTTGGATCTTTTGGATTTCTAGTCAATACATAGGTATATAGGTTTAGTCATGTCTTTGACTATAGTTGAAGCCACTTATCAAACTATCCAAATGGATTATTTAGATTCTAATCATACTTTTCCACTTTCAAAGGAGTATGATCAGATCACTTCTCCCATATGGGACTTTAAACCTTGTAGTTCTAGATACCTCTTGGAAATGGTCTTTCCCTACGATGAGGTGATCCTAAAGGAAATGAATATTTTATTATGACCATGAGAAGACATGCATCATTGATCATATTTTCTTCTTGAGATGGGTAAAAAAAAGGTTGGAATCAAGGATTATACTTTCACTGGAGGTTTTGATTAGTGTCGACATCCCATTTCTAGGCATGAGTATGTTCCATAGGGAATATGAAAAACATTTCCAAAACTATACCTGTTTGTATCGCCTTTAAACATAACATTTTTTAAAATAACCCGATCAAAACTAATTGTTCCTCTAGTGAATTTGAAGCTTACATAGATCTCCCAAAATAATTTGTTTATGTGTTTTCTTTGTCATGTGAAGAGTTTCTAGCTATTAATCCGAGTATTGTTGAGCATGAGATTAAAAGTTATGACGATGTTAAACCAAGTCAAAAAAATCTATGACTAGTCAATCCAAGAAATGCCATTGCCATAAAGGAAGAGGTAGAAAAGTTATTGAAAGTTATCTTTATCTATGACGTTCCCTTGACTGCATGGATGTCCAATCTAGTTCCTTTCACTAAGAAACAAGGGATAATTTCTATTTGTATTGATTTTCAGGATTTGAATAAGGTCTATATAAAAGATAATTATCCCATGCATTTCATTGATTAGATGATCGAAGAACATATTATAAATGAAATCTATTCTTTTATGGATGGATTTTTCAGTTAGAATAAGTTTCAGAGCTATAAAGAAGATCAACATAAGACAATGTTTCTTTGTCCTTGAGGCACATTTAAATATAGGTAAATGTTGTTTGGTCTTAAAAATGTTGGAGCTACATTTCAATGGACCTTGTCTTATTATTTCCATGAAATTAAGAAAATTTGTATTGTAGATCAAGGAAATAGGTTTAACATCCAACCCATCTTCGCACTATGTTTGAGAGATGCTAGTATTACAAAATATTATTGAACCCTCATAAATTAATCTTTGCTAGCAAATCTAGGAGATTGCTTGGCTTCATTGTGTCTAATAAAATCATTTTGGTATATCCTTTAAAGGTTCAAGCAACAGTTCAGTTTCCTCCCCTAAGAATAATTATTCAATTGCAAATTCTTCAAGGAAAAGGGAACATATTGTGAAGATTTATTTCCAATTATGATGATAAAACGAAAGGATTTATGCACCTTTTAAAGAAAGGAATTCCATTCATGTGGGGTGACCAAACAAAACATTATTTTTAGGATTTGAAACCCTTATCTCATCCCCACTACTAATTCTACATAACTACAATAGGGACTTCTTTCTATACATTATGGTATCCGAATCAACCATTGGTATGGTCTTGGTTCAAGAAGATAAGTCATTCTAGGAGCATGTGATTTGGGCATGTTGGAATATATTTGAAGTATTCAAAAATTCATAAGTTGGCATTGGCCATGGTTGTAATGTCTCCATCCCAGCCAAGGGACATTACAGTGCAAAACACTCATAAAATGAAACTTTTGTTAACTATTTTAATTCATTTATAGTTAACTAATTTCTTGTAGCTTACAACTACAATCTCAACCAGATTTAATTGCTAACTATCACCATTATTTATATTCATATATAACATGATAAAATAGATATGAATGCATCTATTAAACTTCATTACAATACCATGTAAATCATTCTAATTTACAAAGATCATGCACAACAATTTAACTCATAAATACAAGACAAAAAACATATAAACACTTATCTTTTAACAATGGTTGTGCAACCAAATGCTTGGGATGGATGTTCCACCCAACCATAGAATGATTGTTCCAAATATAAACAACTAGTCACCCCCGAGCTAAGGCTAGTAATCCAAAAAATAGGGCAGTCTCTCACAATCCACTCACAACTCATAAAAATCACAAACCACTGATATCTTCCTACAACTATCCCGATTTTCCCTAAGCTCTTTTCCTGTTGACTTGTCCAACCCAAGGAATGTACCCATTCACTGATCTCAGTCCCTTAGGCATCCCATTCGTTTATTAGGGTCTCTCTAGCATAGTTTCGATGACAAAATATGAATGCTCGTCAACTACAAGAGAGAGTCCTGTCAGAATTTGTCTATAATAATCTAAGTTGTTTGTGGTAACTCACCCTGACGGGTTTTATGACTCCATTAGCCGATAAGAGGATCTAATATAAAATATAGAAATTAGAAGAACTAATTATTTATTAACAAATATCTACTATACATTAATACTTATTGTGCACACATTTAATTATAGAATTTACAATATATACAGACACAAGGTTTGCGAGAAATCTTGTGAAACAAATGGAACTAAATCTAAGGAAAAAATAAAATACATTGGAAACTAATCTAGAACATACTACTAATCTAATTTTAATCTTGAAATTAAAAGAGAAAAGAAAAGAATGTAAATGATAATGTTTTAAATTAAATGAGAAAAGCATTTAAGATTAAATGTTAATCTACATTCACAAGAAACTAAATCAAAACAAAAAAAGAAACCCACTAACCTATTACTGGCCAGTATTTAAAGAGAACTTTTGGTTGTGTCTTCTTGTATAAATCTACTCCAACAACCTGTCTGTCAAAAGAAATATATGGAATAAGGTTGTAAAATACCAAGACCATGAAAATGCTTGAAGAAAGTCACTTCAACTGACAATCAAAATCTCATTTATTATGAAGAAAGAAAAAATGTTTAATTTGATCCTTTATGAAGACATAATGAACCATTTTTCAAGAAGAAAATAATTTCAATTGAAAATTAAGTCATTGAAAGTTCAGATGATCCAGATGGATATCGGTGGCCACCCACCTTTTCCAACTGGCTCAAAACAATTTTCTGACAATTTTGGCAATTTACTATTTTTAACAGTTTTAACTTTCGGGGCCATTTTGAGGGCCTAAATAAAGGTTTTTCGGGATCGAGCTCCTCAATGATAGCCAAAGGAATTATTGAGCCCCCAAAATGAATCTCCTTGATGATACCTTTCCATAGGGCTATCACATGCCTAAAACGGAGATCGTATGCAAAAGTTACAACCCCGGGAAGTTGATGTACTAACTTACCCAAACAGGGCCCACATGACTTTTGGCACTTCATCTCCTAGGGTTAGGTTTTTGGATGTCTAGGGTTTTGGAATTATTTATTATTGTAAAAAAGGCCTTCAGACCCTCATTGTAACCTTCTTCTTGTGAATGCGCGCTGTCGTCACATCTCTTCTCAGAGATAAGCCGCCACCATTCCAACAAGCTTGTTTCCGCTGCATTTTACAGTTTCAGCTTATTTGGTTATTGAATAGAAAACCAGTTTTACTGTATCTCTGTTATTTTGTGTTAAGCACCTATTAATAATCTGTATTCATTTCTTTCTACTCATAAAATCTAGATCATCAGAGTATATGAATAAATTCAATATAATTTAATACTTGCATCAAAATGATACAATCACAAGGATATTAATAATTGGGACAATGAACTATTGGAAATTGAACAAAATTAATATAAACATAAATAAAAGAAGGTAACAATGTATTGAAAAAATAGACTAAAGTCGAGTTTTAGTCAATACACGATTAATCACCAGAAGAATGTGAACCATAATAATAGATATTGTGTTGAAAGCAAAACAATTTTACTCATAGGACAAAAGCCTTAAGCAATGTATAGTTCCATATTCTTCTTCAAAATAAGAATTGGTCCATTATCCCAAAATTCTCACCATGCCCATCTTGTGAAGATTTTGACTCTATTTAAACAAAATGAGAATCGACCCACCTATCTTTTTCATAGAATCGAATCCCTCACAAGATGGCTTATTTTAACAAAAGGATGTCACTTATTCTCATAATAGAATAGTGATAAATTTAAAAGATAATTTGTTCAACAACTTTGACAAAAGTTTGTTGGAGAAACAACATAGGGACATACATAGAACTAACCCTATACTAACTAGAACAAAAGTCATAATCCAAATGATATCATATGGTCTTCATCAGAGTGTGGAGAATATCTCTTCATTGTTTTGAGACCTGAAACAGAAAACAAAATCAATCAGAAATATTATTATACATAATAAAGATTGGCTACTTAATCTATGATTCTGTAGCTAGTCTAAAAAAATTATAAAACCAAAACAAATTTAAATCTAATTTTTCATCAAAATCAAAACAAATCAACACAAAACTAAAAATAATGGTTTTATTACCAGAAATTATGCATTGGAAATCGAAGATCCATGCAATTCAGATTCAACAATAATATTGACATTGGTGGATTTGTTAAAAATAATGTGTGGGGAATTCTTTGGTTTCTTAACAACTCGAGGAAAAATTTGTTCTATATCATTCTTTAACTGTTGGTTTTCCATATTTAGTTCTATGTTTTGTTCTTGCATCTATCCCAGGTGCATATGAAGGTAGGGGATAACTACATAATATCTTTTGGTCCCGAATTGAAAGTTATGACAGTTATTGGAATGTTTCTCATTCTCTTCCAAGGGATTCCCTATAGCAACATTACCTCTTAGAAAAGCCAGAATGCCTAGAATCCCTTCAGGCTTACAAAGAAAATGTGGTAGGTTATTAACAAAATCAAATGGGGGTTGGTCCTGTGATCCAGATTTTCCATTATAGTTTTCACAAGAGGAATCATGGTCTTCAATAACTATTGGTTCCAACAGGGGTTCCTTTTTCTTAGACTTGTTTCGTAACATTATAGATAATTTGTGACCTGCCTTTTTGTTAAAAATAATTTCTTCCTTACACTAGACTTGATATTCTTGTAGATCAATGTGTAATTCAACCTTTGAAGGGGTTGTTTTCTTATTATGTTCAAAACATTTTAGAAGCTTTCCTTTCAATCTATTGAGATTGAGTATGTACTAAAATTTCTTTTACCCTAGCATGAGTTAGACAAGGAACATGGAGAATAATTTCATTATAAGAGGAAGAAGGATTGAGATTAAATTGAAATTACAGATCAATCCCTTCAGAGATAGTTTTTCACATTATTTTGGTCAGTCTGATGATGACCCTACATGCATGTGTTCAGGCTCTAAGAACAATCTTTTACATGAGGAAAATGACTAAGTTCTTCCCCTACAAGGCATATTTTTAGAATGATGCAACAGGTTGATAGTCGTACACAGTGTGGAAATCCTTGATTTCCACAGGCTTCTATATAGGCAGGGTGAGATGAAGTTTGAAGCTAATGCAAGGAAGAAGTTTCATGAAGTTTCTAGAAGGACAATCTTCTAGAATGTGAGGTGGCATCCATATGGTTGTGGTATTACTAGCTTCTCTGATTTGGTGGGATCATCTTCATCGTTGTCAACACTTCACCTTCTCCTATATAATGATAGGTTTCTCATGAAAAAGTTTAAGCAAGGTTGAGAAAAGAATTGCTGAAAGAATAGGCTGAAGACTGTGTGAAGGATCTTATTACAACTGATGCTTATGGCCTCTATTTTTTCCATCAAGATTTTGTGAACCATCTTCATACAAATTCAGAGCAAGTGTATGTGTGTGTTGGAACAAAGGACCACCGAAAGGGAACTTGAGACAACAAGGAAATTTGGTTGTATCTTCCACTTTTACTTAATATGATACGATGACATGTTTCTTTCCCATAAAATCATTAGCATTTTATTACATGACTCCTTGATCACATGTTTAGGTTTCCATTGAATCTACAATTTTTGCTTTCACTTTGGTTGGTTTGTGTCATTGTAGATCTGATCTCACAAGAGCACCAGAGTGAAGTAGGGACAACAAAGATATAAGGAAGTGATATCTAAAGCTATGTCATCCATTCCTTCTTTGATAGTAAATTCAATGATAAAAACTTAGGGAAAGCATCATGTCCTGTCTTGTTTTGTTATAGATTTAGGTGGATATAGGGAGATTAGTTTATGTATGCATTCACCGATTTATCCAATAACAAAATTGGTGACTCCACTGGGGATTGAAGGCAGACTTTCAAACAACACCCTTTGGGGGAGGGCGAAGAACTGTATCAAGACTTCGTCGTTCGAGATGAAGAGGATCGTTGAGAGGATAAGGTTGACTTCCATCCTCATACTTTGGGGGGGATTCTGTTACATATTATTTTGGTCACTCTAATGATGACCCTACAGGCATGTGTTCAGGCTCTCAAAACAATCTTTTACATGAGGAAAATGACTAAGTTCTTCTCCTACAAGGCATATTTTAGAATGACTGATTTGGATTATTTTCAGCACGAAATGAGATGAGAGATATACTAAAGAAATGCACATAGATATCATAGATATTCAATAATATAACAGAAATGTATCATATATGCAACCATCAACAAATATATACAGTAATACACGATTTCTATTAATGAAATAAATGTACAAAGACTATAAAAATACAGAGTGAAAGACTCGCTAGAATGGTGGCATCTTATCTCTGAGATGAGATGTGACGGCTACTCGCATTCGCAAGAAGATGATTATAGTGAGGCTCTAAAGGAATTTTTACAATAAAAAGGAATGCCAAAATCCCTAGACATCCAAAAACCTAACCCTAGGAGATGAAGCACCAAAATTCATGTGGGCCCCATTTGGGTAGGCTGGTACATCAACTTCCCAGGGTTGTAACTTTTGCATAAGATCTCCGTTTTAGGCGTATGAAAGCTTGTTGGAAAGGTATTTTCGAGGAGATTCATTTTGGGGGATAAATAATGCATTTGGATATAATTGAGAACCTATATCTAAAAAAACCTTCACTTAGACCCTCAAAATGGCCCCAGAAGTTGAAACCTGCTAAAAATAGTAAATTGCCAAAATTGCCAGAAAACTATTTTGAGCTAGTCAGAAAAGGTAGGTGTCCACTGACATCCACCTGGATCAATGACACTATGAGATTAAATTGGTACACAGTGTGGAAATCCTTGATTTTCGTAGGTTTCTCTATGCCTGGCTCGTAGTTTTTCCGCATGCTGCTATTTAGGCAGGGTGCGACGACGTTTGAAGCTAAGGAAAGGAAGAAGTTTCACTAGGTTTCTAGAAGGATAATCTTCTATAATGTGAGATGGAATCCATATGGTTGTGGTATTACTAGCTTCTCTGATTTGTTGGGATCGTTCTCATCCTTGTAACCACTTCACCTTCTCCTATATAATGATGGGTTTCTCATGGAAAAGGTTAAGAAAGATTGAGCAAAGAATTGCTGAAAGAATAGGCTGAAGACTGTGTGAAGGATCCTGTTACAACTGATGCTTGTGGCCTCTATTTTTTCCATCAATATTCTGTGGACCATCTTCATACAAATTCAGATCAATTGTATGTGTGTGTTGGAACAAAGGACCATCGAAAGGGAACTTGTGACATCAAGACAAATTGGTTGTATCTTCCACTTTTACTTAATATGATACAGTGACATGTTTCTTTCCCATAAAATCATTAGTGTTTTATTAAATGATTCTTTGATCACATGTTTAGGTTTCCATTGAATCTACAGTTGTTGATTTCACTTTGGTTGGTTTGTGTCATTGCATATCTGATCTCACAAGAGCACCGGAGTGAAGCAGGGACAACAGAGATATAAGGAAGCGATATCTAAAGGTATGTCATCCATTTCTTCTTTAATAGTAAATTCAATGATAACAACTTAGGGAAAGCATCATGTCCTTTCTTGTTTTTTTCTAGATCCAGGTGGATCTAGGGAGATTAGTTTATGTCTGCATTCACCAATTTATACAATAACATATAGCATGAGGAATATCTATCTCCTCGGGAATATTGAACTAATTTCTCAACCACCACAAAAATTATGAGAAAATGTCCTTAGAAAATTGGGAATTTCTCTTAGATATTTTCAATTATGAAGAAACTGCCCACTTGGAAAATAAGTGAGCCCATTCTGGAGATGGGTTTTGATGTTTTTGTCAAAATTTTCGTCATTCGGTCGGAATTCACTTTGCACAATCATCTCTCAATTATGGCATGGGTTTGGAATCTGTAATACTTTTGTGGGTAAGTAAAAACCCAGGGTCATTCGGTTCTGCTATTACTACATGGGCCATAAACTCTGTATCTAGGTCACATAATAGGGTAATTTGAAGAAGGTACAAAATGATCCTATGAAATATAAAACATTCAACTTGTAGCACATATGATTCATCATAAACAGATAGGAGCAGGATCAAATACCTCATTCCTATGGCCGAGGCGAAAATCTCAAAACATGGCGAATGATTTGAGCCTATATTCCACCTAAAATGTTGATGAATTTCTGGACCGATCTCATGCCTAAGGACAAAAAGGTTGTATAAAAAATGACCCATCTTCACCTCAGAGATTTCCATGAGTGATTTCTTCCTGGTCATGGGAAAGGGTATAGTCATTTTAGGGCTTGAAGAATGAGTGAGCTAGATTGATAGGCATAATCGTGTAGAGGTCATAAAATGATCCAAGTACAAAATGTATGCAAGGAAAAAACTTTACAAAAATAACATATCCCATAGCTTTGATGTATGTTTAATATAATCCCTTTATGAATTAGTTTGAAAGGTGGTAGCATAAGTTTTTCTTTTGACCATCATTCCTATAAAATGTTTAAAAGGGTAGTTTAATTATAGTTCTGATATAATTCCTAGTAAAATGAAATTAGGATTAGAGGATATAGAAAATTATCAAAGGTTGTGTAGCATAATTAAACCTTCAATTAATTACAACCCTATGGAATAATGGTATCGTCTTATAAATGTGACTAGGAAAGGCGAGAAATAGTCATTGGTCAAAGAAATACAGGTACGATGATATTGTTCAAAGAATTCACCAAGCGAGATCCACGAGAAAAAAATCCTTAATTTCATGATTCAAATTCATGAAATTTAGGATAAACCTGCAATCATGATACAAAACATAACGCACTCAGACCAAAAAAATGACAAAAAAGAAGCATACTAAAAACTATAAAGGAAAATGATTATATAAAACTAACTATCAATCACTAAAGAAACATTTTCACAAAGAATCTGTCAATCTGATGATAACATACTAGACAATGAGAAATTACAAAGGCAACTCTGTATTTCATAGAAGAATAATAGGGTGTTAGTTGGGGAAACCAAAAAATGGCGACTCACTAGGAGAAGCAATTATCTCTATGTTGATTCAAAGCATATCACCATGAGGAATGAAGGTAAGAGGTACCAAAATGTCAAATCTTCAAGTTTCCTTAAGAAAATCCCTTATCTAATATATGTAGTATTGGTATCAATTCTATAGACATATAGAGATTGATGTTACCATAATTTGCATACTGGAGGGAAGTACTTTCTGAGAATTGAAAACTGAAAAAATGTTTCGTCAATGGATCACAACTATTTTAAGAATGGACCTCAATACCATAGGCAAGGTTGCTCCTGTGAACAAAAGTTCATAGCCCTGATGGGGTTTCCTTTTAACCTATCCAAATGATTTAATACCAATTAATAGTTGAAGCACACATGATGGACCATACCTGGAGTTATTAAGTTTTAATTCTTCAGGCATTATAGGAAACTAATTGAAAGCCATTACTCTGTCTTGGTGACCAAATAGTAGCATCATCCACTGTGGTTCATGGTGGTGAGAAAGTCAGCTCGTGATGAGACCTCTTTTCCTTCATTATGTGTGTGATGAAATCCACTACCCTGGCTTGGTAACCAGAAATGGTAATTTCACTTTCGTAAACTTCCAATGGTCATGATGGACTGACTCATGATGAGACCTTCCATATTTCAATTAGAACCTTATGCTTATTTATTTCAAGAACACAGGTGATCCAATTATGGAATTTGATTCATCCTTTGTATAAGAGGATGTCTTAGAATATGGGGAAGCATATTTGGAAGAGTTCCTTAAGAACTAGGATGGCGTAAAAAGTCTTGAGATTGTCATGATTGATAAATACTAATTCAACTTTCAGAATCAATTCCTTAGAAAGATGGAAAGGGAAAGAAGAATGCCAACAATCATGTTAATATCTGTCCATCAGAGATAATATTCATTTTATTTCAAGGCCACATTTGGACTATCTCATGTCATTTAGAGACCAACTGGTGGTACAATCTTTTAAAATAAGGTTTCCACATGGTGATTAGTTTCAAACAACAGAGTAATGAACCAGAAAGATAGACAAAAAAGAGACTCATTCAAAACAAAGGAAAAGAGAACACGCACACACAAAAAATGAGATTTTATTGAAGGAATTCAATGTCAACAAATCAACAAAAAACAAATAATACGACTAAGTTATAAAGCCAAAACCCAAGCTTAAATTAAACCAACATCTCAACAAGAATCAGAAGGAAGAACCGAGCTATTTAAAATCTAATATTTTGGTAGTTTTCATTCCACATGATAATGATCCATGAGATGTTAATTTATTCAGGCTTATTATTCAAAAGAAACACAACTGATAAAAGAGATTGAAAGAAAATAGAAAAATCCCGACTTAAAATAACTGTTGTTAGGTGGAGGGGTAAGTCACACCCAAGAAATCTCATGTCAGATTATGGCTTGAAAGTGTAGACCTTTTTACTTCATTTCTCTCTCCTTTAAAAGGTTCATGTTTTAAAAACGTTTTGGAACATTTCATCATGATGATGTATTTCAAAACAATTTTTTTTTAAAGAAGATAGAGGGATTTAAAGACAAATCCCCATGACTATAGTCAGATGATGACTTTGTTTTTTCCTTTGATACCTGCATCTCCATAATTGAATTATTCAAAAGAAAATATGAAAAAAAAACCAAAATAAATCTACTCCTAACCTACACTAACTTATATCACAAATTGAAACGTTAACTGAAATCACATTTCTAATGCAACCACAAAAGCGTCTTCAATCTTGCAATAAATAAAAAATCAAAGATCGTATTATAAGAATGCAATACTTGCAAATAAAAAAGTAAATATGTCATGCTTACCTCATATATATTCATTTAAACAAAAGAAAGCATGACCTTACCTTTCTTTTGAAATTTTTCCATATATGAACCCTCCAACCAATCTGCAATTCTATTATAGTAAGGATCATAATGACATGGAAAAATGTAGGTGAGTTTGGAAAAATTTTCAAGATTATGGGGACCTGACATAACCATTAGCCAAGACCGCATAAATGTGTTCAACCTGCATAGAATAGATCTAGATAGAAAATGACATACACAATTTGCAGACAAAATATGAGAAAAGAGAAGCATGAGAGAAAGAATGGAAGAATTCTCATTAACCAAATGAATGAATGATAATTTACACATGATATACTATGTATAAATCAACTAATGCGCAATGTAGGAGAAGACAATGCACCATAGTGGTGGTCTAGAGTGATCTAGATACCCACCAACAATTACGGGAGTAAACTGTGACCTAGTCTAGTCTCTCAGGCAGTTATGAGAGTGAACTGTCACCTAGTCTTAGTTAACTAGTCTCTCAATATTCAGTTAACTAGATGAAACATAGTGAAGTGAGGAGGAAATTAGGGAATCATGAGTAATGCACTAGTCTGGTGATAAGCCCAAGGACAATGCACATTATTTAGTGATGATCCCAATCCAGCATCTAGACTCCACTCAACTGATCAAACTAAAGTGTGAACTGAAGAGAATATTATCCTAGAGGAATATTCTCCCTAAACTATAGGAGACTGAATAATGACTAATAAACATAGGGAAAAAGAAATCCTAGGTGTGTGTGAAGTATCTCCAACACCCCCCCTGAACATCACTATGGTGAAAATAAAGAATGGGTCCCGACAACGAGGCCATGTTAGGTACCCAAATACAAAAAAAACACTGAAATAAACGAGGAAAGAGGGAAAAACTCATGAGAAACCCCCCCCCTCAAAGTACAATGTATGTAAAAATAAGAACTAAAAATTGCTAGGAAACTGTGTCCTTCACTCCATGACGACTATGTAGATAATGGAACCTCTACTCAGTGAAGGTCTTGGTGAAGATGTCTACAGTCTGTTCTGCTAAAGGAAATAATTGTAGGTTGATGATCCCCTCATGTAATAAGTCCTGGATGTAGTGCATGTGTATCTTGATGGGATTCGTCCACTGCCTCTAAACTAGATCTCTGCAGAACGTTAGAGTGATTTGGTTGTCACACCACATGACGATCGTCAGATGAAACTAAATTCCCAACTCAGTGAGAAAATGTTGTAACCACATAGCCTGAATGGTTATGTTAACTACCCTTATGTACCTTGCCTTGACTTAAGATAGAGAAACAACAACCTACTTCTTGTTCGATCAACATATAGATTTGGAACCAAGACTGAGTGAGTAACTAGACGTGGACTTGCGATCAATGCTATCGCCATCCCAATCAGAATTAATGAACATGATGAGGTCTAATGTAGAGTCTGTTTCATAGTGAATCCCAAAGGTGATGGTTCTCTATACGTATCGAAGGATATGCTTTACAACCTTCCAATGTAGCTCATGCAACTCCTTCATGAACTCAAAGATTGCTCCAACTACATAGGAGAGTTTTCGTATGGAGTGTGTGAGATACAAAAAGATCCCCACTAGTTGTTTGTACAATGTGTTGTCAACCAGTGGAATGTCCCCGCCATCCTCAAGAATGACTCTTGATAGGAAAAGACTCAGGGCAGGCTTGCAGTCTGTGATATGAAATCTCTCAAGGATATCTCATGCATACTTGGCCTGAGACAATTTGATGCCTGATGCATACTGATTGATATCGAGTCCAAGGACTAAATGTAGTGGACCCATGTCCATTATCAAGAACCTTTCATGTATAATCCTCTTGACTGCAACATTCGTTGAAGTCGAGAAATCGGTGATCAACAAATCATCAACATACAGAACTAGGAGTAGAAGTGAATCAACTGTCCTGAGCATGTAAACATCTAGGTTTGACTTACAATGTACAAAGTTCTATGACAATAGGTAGGAGTTCATCTTGCCATACCATGCCCTCAGAGCCTACCTGAGGCCATAAAGAGACTTCTTCAGTTGACAAACCAAATATGAATCCTACATAAATCCCTAGGGATACTCCATACAGATCTCCTCAGAGAGATCGTCATGAAGAAATGCATTCCTCACATCCATCTGATGTACTTCCCATCCCTTTTCTACCGCAATGGAAAGTGCCAAACATATGGAGTCCATATTCTCTATTGGAGAGAAGGTCTCATCATAGTCAATGCCATGCAATTGTCGAAATCCTTTCCCAACTAGCCTGGATTTGTATCTACTAACATGTCCATCCGCTGCACTCTTGGTCCTATAGACCATCTGCACCTGACAAGTTTCCTTCCTAAAGCAAGGGGAACCAGATCCCAGGTATGGTTCTCGAGGAGGGATTTGTACTCCTCCTGCATAGTAGATTCCCAAAAGGGATTTCCAACAGCCTCTCCATAGGACTGTGGATCTAAATACTAAACCAAGAAAATATGTCTGGGTGGCATCAATTTAGTGGCAGTGAGTGCAAGAGGAAGATCCTAGAAATAATTTCGAGTCATCCTAGTAACAGTTAGATCCCCAACAAGATCTCCTGCATCCTGAAGAGTAGTCTTGGCCCAGTTGGGCCTCTTCTTTGGCTCTGCATCTGCATCTACATGTACTGAATATGAATCTAACTATATTGACATTGTATCTGGATCATCTGAATATTTTGAATAAAAATTATCATTTGAAGAAGAGTCAACATGTGTATGTTCATCATCTCTTATAGGTGGAAGAACAAAAGTGTTTGCATGCGGTTGTTGAGGTACATGTGAGACCCTTTCCTCAAATTTGAAAATTTTCTCAATGATGAGCCATTCCAAGGAAATATCAATGATTCTGTATCACTTCACATCATTGGGGTATCCAACAAAGATACACTCTACCCTCTGTGGATAAGGTGCCTTCCTCTTCTCAGAGGGAATCCTAGCCCATGCACGTGAACCAAAAATACATAAGTGGGTCACTTCCAGTTTGAGGTCATTCCAAGCCTTTTAGGGGGTCTTATCCTTGACATATCTATGGGGAGACATGTTTTGGATGTAGGTTGCACAATTAAGTGCTTCATCCCATAATCTCCATGGAAGTGAATTTGCATGTAGCATTCAAGATGCCATCTCTTTTACAGATCTATTTTTCCACTCAGCAACTCTGTTTTTCTACAGAGTATAGGGAATAATGTGATGCAACTGAATCCATGCCTCATGAAAAATATTTTGTATCTCATGGTTGACATACTCTCCCCTTTTATCTATTCATATGATTTTGATTTTCTTTCCTAACTGTATCTCAACAAAGGATTTGAAATATTTGAGGTGTTGAAAGACCTATGGTTTTTTCCTGAGAAAGATAATCCATGTGAAGCGTGAGAAATCATAAAAAAAAAATGAGCACGTACCTTTATTTACTGATTGATGGATGCAAAAAAGGTCCCATGAGGTCACTATGGATCAAATCTAAAGGAAAGTGGACCTTCTGAGTCTTTCCTTTGTCAAATTTCTCTTGAGGGTATTTTCCAAGAACACGTCCCTCACAAATTCCTTTGGAGAAGTGGATGTCAGGTAGAACATCAACCATTCCTTGCTTGCTAAGATGTTGCATATATCTGAAATTTAAATTCTTGAACCTTTTGTGCCATATCCTACTACTTTCATCAACATGGGTAAGCAGTAATGTAGAATCTGGTTCAATAAATTCAGAAAATGTGTAGAGTCTAGATTGATGATTTACCTCACCAGTAGCAACCCTGGAATTGGTTTGCATGTCATAGATATTCATTGCATTAGGTGTGAATATGAATCTATTTTCAGTGCCAAAGTTTTCCATGTGATACACGGAGAGAATATTGACGAAAAGTTTGGGAACGTGTAACACATTCTCGAAGCTTCCATTTGTGAGTTCAATTCTTCCTTTGCTGGTGAACTCGAATGGAGAGTTGTCCCCAATCAAAATAAGAGTAAATTTGCATGCATCCAATGAAGAATAAACTTCTTTTGTGGCAACCATGTGGTGTGATTCTCTTGAATACATGATCCAAGCATTGAGAGAGGAGTTGATGGCAATCAAAGCATGGCTAGAATTGCCTTTCTTAGGATTCTAATCTTCTAGATTCTTCTTCTTGGAACCCTCAGGGATGCGATCTCCAAGGTTGTTTTGATGAAGTATTTGGGCCATTAGATCTATTTGTTTCTACATAGATGCAGATTCTATATGGAATACTTTATGGAAGTAAGTGCATTTCTCCTCTTTTCTTCCCTTTCCACCTTTGGATCTGAAGGCGTCGTTGAAGGGTTTTGAGTACCCTTCCTTCTTTGGATTTGCATGTGATTTCCTTTTGTCTTTGTCTTTATATTTATGATATTCATGACCACTACCATCTTGCACAGTAAGTTCATGTACCTTTGGGCCTTTGATTTTTCCCATATTTATGAGCTTGTTCTACTCTCATGTCAGAGACTTAATAAAGGCATCAAGAGAGGGAATCGTCTAGGTGTCTCCAGAGGAGAGACTAACTGAATGAAATGTAGATAAAAATAATGAGTATTCCAAACCAAGTTTGGAGAGAATGGTAAGAACCATTTTTTTCTCCTCCTTAGATTTATCAACCCTACAAGCCTTGAGTTGCGAAAACAAATCCTTATATTTGGTAAAGAAATATTGGAGATTGTCTAAGGTTTTTGGATATAATGTGAGAAATTACACCTCGAGCATGTGTCCACTCATATATTCCTATTTTCCAAAAGTCCCTTCCATGGTGGTCGAGGCTTCATATGGAGTTTTATAGGAGGATATGTGAAAGATGAGTTCAGGAGAAATGAGACTGCAAATAGTTCCAAATGATTCATCCATTCGATTCAGATACTTGAATTTTTCTATGGCTGATGTTGGTTTGGTTTCTGTGTTCATGGTTAAACTATATAATCCTTTGCCTCGAATATTCATTATCATACTCTCCTTCCATGCAGAGAAATTGTACAATGTAAGAATGAATTCTTTTGAAAATTTCATTTTTTCGCTGTCTTCAATCTTCGGTACATGCAAAAATAATTTGGTGTGTCTTTTCCCTAGCAGTCTGTCAGCTCTGATACCATGTAAATGTGTTGAACCCACATAGAATAGATCTATCTAGCAAATGACATACACGATTTGCAGAGAAAATATGAGAAAATAGAAGCAAGAGATAAAGAATGGAAGAATTCTCATTATCTGTAACATACCCATCCACCCAGAGGCTGGGCTACACTACTTCAAGCCCTCTCTTAGACTTATTTCTCTTACAAATACCTTTCAAATTAATAAATATGCATAAAATAAAGGAACTAAATGACATGCACATCAAAAACCAACAAACATGCATATTCTAAAGATTAAATACAATGATAAATAAATACACAATAGAATAAATCATACACATGTAAATAATACCATAACAAAGAGCACTTATATTTTATAAAATAAGACACCAAATGGTTACAGGCCAAGGAAATTCCACCCAACCATAGACACTATTGTTCCAAGTCTCAAAAACAATGTCACCCCCGATCCAGGGATATGAATCCACAAGGACAGTTCTAGAGTGTTTCTTGGCTTCCCAAACCAGTCAACACTCAAGCTCTCACAGGATTCCCAAACCAGTCAACACTCAAGCTCTCACAGGCTTCCCAACACCCACAACAATCCAATTACCCAATTGTCTTCTACCCAGCCTTCACAACCCAAGAGAATGGATCCTCTCCCTTCTCTACCACACAGTCCCTCAGGCTTTCCTTCTCCTTCCAGGGATCCAGTGCAGCTGGTCTAGAATATCCATGCTGGGAATCTTAGGACTCACAGATGTGAGCAAAGTTGGACATAGGCCAAAACATCTTAGGCACATAGGCCTCAAATCATGATTGTATTACACCAAAAATCTCTACAACCAAGAATACCATGGTTTCCCTTCAACAGTTCATGTTCCTTTCCCAATCCAAGACACGAATGAGGAAATATGAGTGGGTGACATAAATGAATGGAGTGATATCTCCATGAAATATGAGAAAAGAGAACAATGGAGTGAATGCGTGAATGAATGAATGAGTGAGTGAACAAGTGAGGTGACCAATAATAGAACCATAACAAGAACGAGAGTGAGAGATAGAATGAACCAACGAATGAGAGAATCAATGAACATGAGAACCCCCCCAATAGACCAGGGAAATTTTTATGTAATTTGTGGGGATCAAGAACCCCTTGGACTTCCCCCAAGAAGATCATGTAATTGATTTCCTCCATTAGAAAAAATGGGTGATTTAAAAATATAAAATAAATGCTTAGCCCCTCAAGTCCCCTCTCTTGTGGAATCATAGCCCCCTATAACTCTAGTCCTTGTTCATCTAGAAGTGAACGATATATTTATTATTAATAATGATCAAAACATTGCATTTCTTAGGCACACTGGCCTCTTTTATTTTTTTGGGCACTCTGGCCTCTCAACAATTAACAAATGCATTATTTAATATCGGGCTCAAAAACCAGGGTGTTACATCCCCTCCCCCTTATTTTGGCACTGTCCTCAGTGCATATACAAAACATAGATCAAAATCTCAAAATTTATTCAAAAATATGTAGGTACTCTGCCTACATGGCATCTTCATGCTCTCAAGTAGCATCTTCAGGACCTTAGCAGGTCCACTGAACTTTTACCATCTCTATAGATCGATTCCGAAGCATTTTGAATGTTCTATCCAATATTCGCACTGGCTGGACCTGAAAGTCTTCCTCTGTCTCTACCTGAATCATATGCCAATCAATAACATGCTTAGGATCATGTACATATTTCTTTAGAAAAGAGACATGAAATACATTATGCACATTCATGGAAGAATGAAATCCAAGAATGTATGCAACTGACCCTATTCTATCCAATATCTCTAATGGACCATAGAATCTGGCTGCCATCTTTGTACAACTACCCAACTTTAAAGAGATCTTCTTAGGATTTACTTTCAAAAGAACATGCTCCCCCACTTTAAATTATCTTGCTATCCTATTCTTATCTGCATAAAATTTTTGTCTATCCTCAACAACCTTTAAATTCTTCTTAATCTTAACCATCTGGTCTTCCACTTCCTTGAGCAACTCTGGCCCAAATACCACTTTGTCTACTAGGTTATCCCAACTCATTGGAGTATTGCATTTCCTACCATACAAAGATTCAAATGGGATCATTTTCAATGAATCTTGATACCCATTATTATAGGAAAACTTAACCAAGTGCAAGTAATCTCCCCACTTAGATGGGTTATCCATTACATACATTCTCAACATGTCTTCAATTACTCGGTTGACCCTCTGTGTCTTCCCATCTGACTATAGATGGTATGTTGTGCTAAAATTCAGATTTGTACCAAATCCTTTAAATAATCCCTTCCAGAAATTTTAAGTAAACTTTGTGTCTCTGTCCGAGACAATTGTCCTAGCTATCCCATGCAACTTGGCAATCTTCCTCGTGTAAATTTCCGCAATATTAGTTGTTGTATGAGTTTTTTTCATAGGAACAAAATGAGCAGTGTTTTTCAATTTATCAACCACTACCATGATTGAATCATGTTATCTTGTTAACTTGGGAAATTTAGTTATAAAATAAATGGTTATCACTTCCCATTTCTTCTTTGGAATTGGTAATGGCTGTAGAAAACCCGCTAGGTGCCTATGCTCAACCTTCACTTTATGACATTCCATACATTTGGTGATGTAATCAACAACATCCTTTTTCATTCCTAGCCAAAAGAATTTTCTTCTTACTGCTATAATCATTTTCTGGTAACCAATATGTCCAACATATGGAACATTATGAATTTATTTTAATACCAAATTCCCGAGTTCTCCAGAACTAGGAACATAAACTCTATTTTTATGCATAAGTAATCCATCTTCCTTCATCTCATACTGTTTCATTTTCTGTTGTACATATCCTTGTTATAAGCATTCATTTACATGTAGATAATGCTGATCTATAACAACAACATCTAAAATTATTCTCTTCAAGTCCTACTGATGCATAATGATAGATGTATCATGCATGAGATGCACTCTTCTACTAAGTTCATCAACAACTTTATTTTCTTTTGCTTTGATATTATTGATATCAAAGTCATATTCACTTAAAAATTCCATCCATCTTGTTTGCCTTGCATTCAAAGTTGGTTGTTCAAAATGATACTTCACACCACTGTGGTATGTTCCCAATTCAAATCTCTTCCCCATGAGATAATTCCTCCACATATTCAATGCATGAACAATGGCAGCAAGCTCCAAGTCATGTGTGGCATAGTTCCTCTCATGTTCCTTAATCTTTCTGGACTCATAACCAATGACATGTCCATTTTGAGTGAGGACTCCACCAAGCCCTTCCTTACATGCATTTGTGCATACCACAAAACTTTCATTTGGGTCAACAATATTTAACACAGGTGCACTAGTAAGTAATTCCTTCAACAGATTAAAATTTTCTTCACATTCAAATGTCCATTCAAATTAAATTCCCTTCTTTTGCAAATAAATGATGGGATGAGAAATCTTAGAGAACCCTACTATGAATATTTTGTAGTAACCAGCTAACCCCATAAACGATCTGACTTTTGAAACATTCCCAGGGGTTGGCCATCCTCTAATGGATTCAATCTTCTATGGATCCATTGCTATGCCTTGTTCTGAAATAATGTGTCCCAAGTAATGTATATGTTATTGGTAAAAATAACACTTACTCAACTTGGCATACAACTGATGTTCTCTCAGCACTTGTAATACCAGTCTTAGGTGATTTTCATGCTCCTCTTCAGACTTAGAATAGACAAGTATGTCATCTAGGAATACTATGAAAAAATTATCCAAATAATTTCTGAATATTACATTCATTAATCACATAAAGACAACTGGTGTATTGGTCAATCCAAATGGCACCACTACAAATTCATATTGCCCATACCTTGTTCCGAAGGCTCTCTTATGGATGTCTTCTTCCTTGATTCTTACCTAATGGTATCCTGACCTCAAGTCTATCTTTGAAAATATATTTTCTCCTCTTAGCTGATCAAAGAGGTCATCAATTCTGGGTAGAGGGTAATTGTTCTTTATAGTGGACTTATTTAGTTGTCGAAATTCAATACACAGCCTTAAGGTCCCATATTTATTTTTGACAAAGAGTACTGGTGCTTCCCAAGGTGAAACACTTGGGTGTATGTACCCTTTCTTCAAAAATTCTTCCAAATGCATTTGTAATTCTTTTAACTCTGGTGTACTCATTTGGTAAGGTGTTTTTGACACCGGGGCAACTCCTGGCACTAAATCGATAGAGAAATCTATCTCTCGTTTTGGTGGCAAGCCTGGTATTTCTTGGAATACATCCTTGAATTCTTGTAGTATCGAGAAATATTCAAGGCTTGGCCCCTTTGTATTTTCTATATCCTCCACATGGGTTGCATACAATTGACATCCTTTTCTGAAACATATCTTTAGCTGTAAGGTTGATATCTCTCTTATAGAGATGGGTATTGGTACACCTTTGACAGTGCTTTATTTTCCATCTCTATCAAGACATGCAAATGTCTTGCTATGAAAATCTAGGACAGCATGATGTTTTTCCAACCAATCCATTCCAATTAGAATATCATAAGACCCCAATGGTATGATATTTAGATCAACACTAGTATTCACATCATTAAGACTTATGGAACAACCTCTAACCATATCATGGATTCTCCTTTTGGTTCCAGTGGCTAGCTGAACCAAACTTGATTTTCCAAGCTTACTTTTATCCAAATGTAATCTATCCACTATATTAGGATCAATGTAACAATGGATTTCTCCTTAATCAATTAAAATAACAACATGTTGATTAATGATCTTACCTTCCACCTCGATCATGTTGGATTGATATTCTACTTGTCAATCATCTAAGGCTGCATAAATTCTTACCATGTATTCGACAGTTGTAGCCTCTTGGATGTTGTGCATGGTCTTCACTCTGTCCTTTCTATGTGGGAAATCCTTGTACATGTGATCTTCCTTGCATCACCAACATTGGATTGGTGGTGTTCCCCTTTTTCCCAAGGAGTCTTGTTTCTTGGATTCATCCTTGGCATACTAATCTTGTTGATTTTTATTTGGCTCATTTCTATTGAAAGGAGGTTTGAATCCCTTCTTCCTTTGATCTCTCCATCTTATTATCCCTCCAAGACTTCTGCATAGATTCTCTACCCTGGCCTTGCTCATACAGGTATTTATCCTTCCTGATGGTATTAGTCAAGGTATTGGGATCATCATACCAAATAGTTTATTTATAAAAGGATGGAAGTCCACTCAAAAACCTCTATATTTTCACCTTATCATCATTTATAAAACCTACATACTTTAAAAACTCCAAGAACTTCTTCTCATACTCTACCATGGTCGTGATTTCCAGCCTGATTTCAAAGAACTCCTACATTTTATTGTCATAGAAATTCTCTGAGAGGTACTCCTTATGGAAATAATTTTTGAATTGCTTCCAAGTGATCCCGTTCTCATTAATATGTTCAACTTGATTCAATTGGTCCCACCATATTGAAAATTTCCCATGTAAATGGTAGGTGGCAATTCTGGATTCTAGGTTTGATGAATAGTTATGCAATTAGAAACATCTTCTAAGTCCAAGAAACCATGTTTCAGCATAATATTCCCTTCTCTTTCACCATTGAAGGATGGTGGCCCAATATTCCTCATATCTCCTTGCAAACTATCCAATTCATTCATTCGTATTTGGTACCTAACATGAGACACCTCTGGACTGCTTATGGAATCTTCAGATGCATAAAAATTTCCTGTTGAGTAAGGAGGTGAGTGATTTCTATGAGCTCTTCTGGCACTCCTGGAATAACTGGCTCTTCCAAGATCATCTCTTCTTTCATGATACCTACCTTCTTCCTCTTTCTTTGAGACATTCTTTGTTTGTCTTTGCAACTAGTTTAAGCTCTGCAACACTCGGGCATTTATCTGACTTTTCTCTCTCATCAGTCTCTCACTGTCTTCCTTATAGCTCTACACTTCTATTTTCAAGATTCTCACAGTTTATATCAATGTTTCGTACTCCACTCGACCCTTGTGTCCGTTGGATTCTTTCTCTACATTACCAACTTGGATATTATTTCCTTTGGTCTCTTTATCATGGCTGGAGGATCCCTCACTTTCTTCCATTTCTTGAATCCTCATTCTGAGATGATATGTTTAAACCCCCTTAATTATGCAAAATCTGCAAGTGACCATTTTGTTAGAATTAAGCATATGATAAACACAATTTATCAACAATGCTACAGGTCCTTTCAACTCATGAAGAATATATATATATATATATATATATATATATCACTTCCATGTTATCCCTTGGCCGATACATAATTCAATTCTGTACAGGTGCTTCCTTCAAACCATTTTCCCAAGTGACCATGGCTCGAAACCACAGGCCAAATCCTTCCTTAGCACTTTTCCTTCTTCAAAAACAAAATTTCAGCCATTATCCATTTTTCCTTCAACTCTCAATCACATGTGACCATGGCTATGCCTTTTTTCTTAGCTAAAAAGTGCTTATCCATAGCTTCAAGACTTTGGTGTTCGGGGGTTTCACCCTCATCACACTACATTCCCTCCAAACGCTGAACTGACGAGATCTCAGAGAGTCTCT
Organism: Picea sitchensis; assembly: GCA_010110895.2. NCBI lineage: Eukaryota > Viridiplantae > Streptophyta > Pinopsida > Pinales > Pinaceae > Picea > Picea sitchensis. The sequence goes on from SNQJ01S0029760.1 coordinate 55,690, forward strand.
TCAGAGTATCACTATTTCGGTGCTCTGTAGGTTCGAACTTCAGAGACTCTAACTACATCACACCTGAAAACTCCCAAACTATCGAATTTCCAAATAGATCTACGTCATTCTAGGTGACATCATCATGATGTGTCACTCTGATGCTCTGGGTCTTTGAGACTCTAAGATTCGAAGGATTTCACTACTGAACAACACCCAATCCCCAAACTCCCAAACACTGAATTCCCAAATACTTGATAATCTGTGGACACATGTCCCTAAACATGAACGCTCCATATTTACTCCAAAGTTTGGGACTTCGGGAGATTTTCTTCCTGGTATATTAAGGGCTTTCTTCTTCTGGAGTGCCGAACCTTTGAACTGCTCTGAGATCTATGGCTCAGACTCATTCGCGTGTAGATATGACAACTGGGATCTGATCCTCCCCACTGTTCCTCACCTTCTGATCCATGCTTGATCCAACAACCCAGATCTATCCTTGGAAAAATCCAATGGTCAAGTACCCATCCTAGTGATATACGATGTAGATTCACTCTGGGACATCGAAGCTTCAGGGATTTTACCTTCTTATCATCAAGGACTTAAATTTTTTCCAAAGAAACGAAGTCCGAAGGACTTTAGGGTTTAACTGTTGTGCTCCTTTCCCAGATATGACGGTTGTGAAGGATTCAGACCCTTCCTAAATAGATCCTATGGCCATTGCGATTTCCTGAACTGCTACACCTCATGAGTTTTAAAACAAAGTTAAGGTGTGCTCTCAATGCCTTCTAGCATTTTGCAACTTAAATTCTCTATGAAACGTTTTCTTTAATATCAAATTACACGACCCATCTAGGCTTAGTGTTGGAACTAGGCTCTGATACCAATCTATAACATAAACAACCATCCATAGGATGGGCTATGCTAGTTCAAGCCCTCTCTTGAACTTCTTTTTCTTACAAATACCTTTCAAATTAATAAAGATGCATAAAATAAAGGAGATAAACAACATGCACAATAATAACCAACAATAATGCATATTCTAAATATTGAATTCAATGATAAATAAATACACAGTGGAATAAATCATACACAGGTAATTAATACCATAACAAAGAGACCTTATCTTTTATAAAATAAGACACCAATTGGATGCAAACCAAGGACGTTCCACCCAACCGTAGACACTGTCGTTCCAAGTCTCAACAACAATTTTACCCCCAAGCTAGGGCTATGAATCCATAAGGATGGTTCTAGAGTGTTTCTTGGCTTCCCAAACCAGTCAACACTCAATCTCTCACAGGATTCCCAACACCCAAAACAATGTAATTACCCAACTCTCTTCTACCCGACTTGCACAACCTAAGAGAATGGACCCTCTCCCTTCTATGCCATGCAGTCCCTCAAGCTATCCTTCTCCTTCCAGGGCTCCAGTCCAGCTGGTCCAGAATCGCCATGTTGGGACTCTCAGGACTTGTAGTTGTGAGCAAAGTTGGACATAGGCCAAAGAATCTCAGACATGTAGGCCTCAAATCATGGTTGAATTACACCAACAATATCTACAACCAACAATACCATGGATTCTCTTCAACAATTCGTCTTCCTTTCCCAAGACAAGACACAAATGATGAAATATGAGTGGGTGACATAAATGAATGGAGTGACATCTCCACGGAATGTGAAAATATATAGTAATGGAGTGCATGCGTGAACAAATGAATGAGTGAGTGAATGAGTGAGGTGACTAACAATAGAACCAGAATGAGAATGAGAGTGAGAGAGAGAATGAACCAACGAATGAGAGAATCAATGAACGTGAGAATCCCCGCAACAGACCATGGACGAGTTTATGTAATTCTTGGAGATCAAGAATCCCTTGGCCTTCCCCCAATAAGCTCACGTAACTAATTTCCTCCATTAGAAAAAATGGGTGATTTCAATATATAAAATAAATGCTTAGCCCCTCAAGCCCCCTCTCTTGTGGAATCATGATCCGAAATCGGATTCAGAAGCCTGTCAGGGCATGAAAAATGCTAAAAAATGAAAGTGCTCGGAATCCGACGAAACCAACACCATTGCGTCCGTCTCGTCTTCCTGATTCCGGTGGTATAATTTTTATGTCAAACGGAGTCCGTTTGAAGAAGATACCGCATTCTGTCCGCCAAGCCAAACATGTAAAATTTTGGATGCTGACTGTACCTATCCGTACAGCCCGTACAGGACACGTGGCAGGTCCGTATAGGTGACATGGCATCACTAGGGGATGACACGTGGCAGGTCCATACGACGACACGTGGTGGTTCCGTACAGGACACGTGGCGGCTCCAGAGCGTGACACATGTCAGGCTGATTTGGTGTTTTCGGCACGCAGTTGGACCAATCCCAAAGTGACACGTGTCACCACTGAAAGGGTGACACATGGTAGGGTGACGTCAGCAACTGACGTGGTAGGATTACGTGGCAGATGATGTGGTGTACGACAAGGATGACGTCAGCGGATGACGTGGCTGTACGGTTCAGGCACATGGACCAATCAGATGTCGACACGTGGCATGTTGTTGGCAAGTGATTGGATGCCATGTGGCCCAATCACGGGCTGCCACGTGGTACCCCGGGTTTAGCCAATGAGGGCTATATCAAAATTTTTTGAGGCCCGGGGGATTCGAACCCCGGACCTCCCCACCGGTTAGCGCCTTTGTTATGGACCTTTGACCATTCGACCCCCGTGTATTATTTGTATTGGCGTGGATTCTATTAAAGCCATGGCTATATGCATATAACCGTAGCATTAACCGGGAGCGTAGCTCGGCGGGAGTTTTAGCCACGGTTCTAACCATTCGCCATACGACCGGAGGTCAATTCAAAAAGGCGAGCGGTTTACACGGTTATGGTTTAAAGTTTAAACGGTTATAAAATGCGCGGGTGTAAACAGTTGGTGTGGAAATTTATGCCCTGGTCACATATATATGACCCTTGTTTTAAATTGGAGCGCGGGAATTCGGCGCGCGGGGTTTAAACCATAAAACCACGGCCATATGTGTTTTCTCCATGTGACCAAGCGTCGAGTGCAGAAGGGGCCAGCGCTTAGCCCAAGGCTAGCGCTCGGCCATATGGTGCTAATGTGATCACGTTAGGGGGTGCGCGCCCAGGCTTGGGGGCTTATGCCCATTATTTAACTATTATATAGTTTCCAAGTGGGTTTTCCAACTGATTTATGGTTTTAATTAATGTTTAAGCCATTTTTAATGTAATTGGGAGTTATTGGGCTTTTTTAGAGCCTAATTTTTGGGAGGAAGTTGGGGATGAGAAACCAACTTTCCCACTATTTAACCAAGGCCATGTTGAGGCCATTTGGGAAGCTTATGGATCTTTTGGACAGTTTTGGAGAGCAGAGATGTTGAGGCAAAGCCAGGTCTAAGCCAGTTTGAGGCAGGGAAGCTGTTGAGGAGGAGATGCTGTCGGACGATTTCTGAGAGCTCGGGACATCCGTTTCAGGTGCCGTAAGTTGTGCAAGATTCTAGAGATATGGGCGAACATGACCAAATCAGTCTGGAAGCCATTCGGCATTGTAAATATGTACTAATAAGCTTTCAAAAAGAAATCAAGAAGCCTACCTCATAGAGAAAAGGCCCGGAGATGTAGGCAAAGTTGTGCCGAACTCCGTTATCAAACTTGTGAATTATGGTTTGCTATTTTTCATTGCTTTTTACATCTACATATATGTCTATGGCTGTATAATCCAATCTCTTTTCTCGTTCTTTCGTTAAGTTTCCCAATGGTCAATTAATGCATGCAAATTAAAAACTCAACCATAAGTCATTCGAAAAATCCTGACGGATCAAGAGGTATCAGAGCTAGTTGACGTTTGGAATTGAGTTTTGCATGTTAGCCAGGGAAGAACACATCTCAAAGAGGAAAATGGCATCTACAGGAGGACTTTCTCAAGACGAGAAGAAGTTCAGAGATTCGGTGTTTGCCATGGCCTAGATCGTGAAGGTGTTGTATGAAGACTACTTGGAATGAAAGAGCACGGTTCAAGTAAAATATTCAAAGAACAACAAAGGAAAAGAAGCATTGAAGGAAGTGCCTTCTACATCTATTTCAGACAACATATCTGAGGTATGCAGTGAAGG
>SNQJ01S0029761.1:0-12842 GCA_010110895.2 Picea sitchensis
TTTAATGTACATGTGATTTATTTTATTTATAAAATTTTATCTATGCGCAAGATACCGATCCAAAATATAATTGCTAGAGAATATGAAGTTGTGTTGAGTTTTCTTGGTATGTGTCTGTATTCTGTAAATTCAAACATTCTTTCAAGATGACGAACTCGTAGGTGAAGATATAATAGGGTAGGGTTGCGAACAACGTAGACTCGATTAAGCTGACAAAACACGAGTTGAGAGTCTAGGTTAATGATTATACGAGATATACCTAGGGAGGAGGCATAATTTAAAATTCCAATGACAACATGATATTCTTCCACGTTATTGGTTGTCGATCCTAGGAAAATGCCTCCTGAATTTACCAATTCATCAGAGTGGTAAATGACTCAAGCTGCAAAAGCAATGTTCTAGGTGTGTTGACTAGTGTCATCCGCAAACCCAAGAAAGATAGGAAAGGGAGATGTCATCTGCGCATGCAATCACAAGACAAAGTATAAGAGGATAAAACAAAACTCGTACATGCAAGAGAAAAAGACACACCAAAACAAAAGTATAGTACAATAGTGTACAAAGCACACATGCTAGATGTTCTATGCATAGTACTTCTTAAGGTAAATCCCATTCCTGGGTTCACCAAGAGAGATTCTTTCGTAGTCAACTAGCTCGTAGGCACCTCTATGTAATACACATTTCACAATATAGGGTCCATGCCACAAAGGTTCTAACTTTCTTGTCCCTAGCTTATCATGAGCTTGGTCATAAATGAGGACTAGGTATCCTTCTACGAAAGTGTGAGGGTGGACAGATTTTTCATATTGACTCTTCATTTGTTTTTGATATGTCTCATTAACGAGAGCAGCATCGCGATGTATTTCATCCAAGCTAGTCAGATATAGGAAACGTTCCTCTTTAGCAGAGGTGTGGGGAAGGAGTTCTATTGTGAGTTTCAATGAAGTAATTTCATACTCGATCGGTAATACTGCTTCGACGCCATATACCAACTGGAAATAACTGAATCCAGTTGTAGTTTTCACTGAGTTGCAATAACCCTAGAGGGTGGAGAAAAGTTGGAAATGCCAATAAGTTTTTTTTTCCCCCACCATGCTTTGGATCATGGTTTTAAGGACTTTGTTGATAGCTTCAACTTTTTTGTTTGCTTGAGGATAGTAGGGGGAGGATTTCTCATGGAGAAAAACCAACTTGACATGTAACTCACTCATCATGTGGTTTTGAAAATGTGAACTGTGATCAGTGAAAATGGCTTGTGGAACACCAAAGCGAGTGATGATGTGGTTGAAGATGAAGAGAGTTGTAGTACGACCATCATCAAGAAAAGTAGGCATATCCTCAACCCATTTTGTGAAATAATCAACGGCAATGATGATATAACCATGCCCCCCGACTAAGGTAGGCTTACATTGCATAAAATCAATGCCCCATTTGGAAAAGGCATCGATGGCTATAATAGGATGTAGAGGAGTGGGGTGGGTGCATGCCTTTTTATGAAAAAATTGGCAAGGTGGGCATCTTCTGATAGCTTCAATACAATATTTGAAGATGGAGGGCCAAAAGTAACTGGCACATAAGATTTTCTGAGTTGTATCCATCCCAAAAAGGTGACCGCCACATGATCCAAGGTGACAGTCATCTAGAAAACATTCAACCTCATCATGAGTTAAACAACGTCGTAGGATAGTGTCAATACCACGGTGATACAAAGTGTCACCGATGAGAAGGTAGCGTTTAGAATGGTGGCGAATACGACGATGTTCTTCATGAGAGATATCGGGCTAAAAACGTTGGGTTTGAAGATAAAGAAGAATATCTCCATAACAAGGGTCAGACGTGCTAATGAGGAACAAAGATTCATCGGGGAGATAATCACTAGGCTCAGTGTCTTCATCAGCATGGGGAAGATCGTAGATAAGTTCCGCAAAAACCAAGGAATTTTTAGCTTTCAATTTGGAAAACTCGAGATTGAATTCCTAAAGAATAGCGATCCATTTGGAATATTTTTCCCCAAGGAATTGACGTGTCAGAATATGATACATGGGGTTCGAGTCTGCAATGATCGTGGTAGTGCGTAACAAGATGTAATAGTGAAATATCTGGATGACAATGACGACTGCCAGAGCCAACTTTTCAACATATGAATATCAGAGCTCGGGACCGGATAGACTCTTTCTCAGATAGTAGATCATATGTTCCTCACCGTTGGTGTCCTCTTGGACTAACACCATAGAGATAGTGGAAGTAGAGGCTGCCAAATAAAGGATATAGTCTCGTGCATAATTCAAAGGATGCAAAGAGGTGTATGGGTCAATGCATGCTTAAGAGCATTGAAATATCATTGAGCAGTGTCATCCCATATGAAAGGAGTGTCTTTCTACAACAATCACATAAATCCTTTAGTAATTTCGGCATAATTACATATAAAACGACGAAGAAAGTTCGCTTTCCCTTGCAAACTTTGTAGTTGGGTCATATTGTTGGGAGGAGGTAAAGCAACAATAGATTTAATATTTAAGGGATCCACCCTAATCCCATCTTTGGAGACAATGAAACTGAGGAGTCGACCTGATTCGACAATGAGCATGCATTTGTGTGGGTTCAAACGGATACGATAGAACCGACATCAAAGAAAAATGGCCCATAGATGACCAATATGGTCTGATCGACTGGATGAATGGGCAGGTAAATCATCGAGGTAAGGTTCTGCAATATGTTTGATATCGTGGAAATCATACGACATGGCCCGCTGGAGAGAGGCACCGACATTTTTGAGGCCAAAAGGTATTTTCCAATAAGAGAATGTTCCCCATGGGAAGATGAAGGTTGTCTTATGTTGATCAGTGGGTAGAATGTCAATCTAGTTATATCCTGAAAATCCATCCATGAAAGAGAAAATAGCGTTGCCAGTGCAATTATCAATGATTTTGTCAATGAAGGGTGTGGGATAATTGTCTTTGGGACAAGACTTGTTAATATCCCTATAATCGATGCAGAGATGAATGGTTCCTTGTTTTTTAGAAACCAAAATATTGTTAGAAACCCATTTCGTCAAGGGGATAGGATAGATAAAGCCATATTTTAAAAGTTTCTCAACTTCTGCCTGTATAGCGGTGGTTTTCTTAGGATGAAGTGGGAGAAGTTTTTTTCACATAGGTTTAACGCATGGGTAATTTTGTATTTCATGCACAATGATCGAAGGATCGATCTCGAGAATTTCCTCGTAGCTCCAAGTGAAGACATCACAAAATTATTTAAATAAAGTGGTGTAAGATGCCACTTCCTCGGGAGAACAATTAGCACCGAGATGAACATTTTCCACGATACCTTCTTTGATCAAGATGTCTATAGCGATGGTAGAAGAGATGTTTCCTAAATTCCCCTCGAAAGTGGTATCTTGGGTAAGTATAGGAGATTGGGGAGAATCAACAACATCGGGCGGGAAGATAGAGTGTATATCTTCTTGAATCTCTTCTAAAGTAGGAGGAAAAGATGATATATGATGGTTGTCATCCCAAGGTACCTCGTCAATACTAAGCATTTCCATAATGGATTCGTCTGATGGAAAAATCTGGGAAATGTAATCAAAAGTAGAGGACAAGAAATTCAACCAAGATGTCAACGAATAAGTGTTGGATTCCAATAGATGTTGGTCATCGAAAGAGGGAGAGGAAGATTGGATTGCATCGTATGAAGCCTCAGCTAGACCAAGTGTCATAGCATCACCCAGTGCATCTAATTCTAATGGACTAGGCACAAGCCAAGGATCAGATGATTCTAAAGACTGATAGGCCATAGTTGAAATCATATTGATTATGGAAATATGTTGTCTGGTGGGAGGAAGTGGTGCAGGGAAAGTAACCATAAGGGAAGAATCTTTTAAAATACCTACACCAACACTTTCATAAGTGATCCTACTATCTCCCAAAAAAGGAATATTGTTGGTGTCAGGAGTGAGAGCATTGGGTGTACAGTAATCTAACTGGTCGATAGTGACAATTTTTCCTTGATGAGGGAATTGTACACATCAAAACACCGATGAAGCAACGACAGTCATGGCATAAAACCAACTTCTTCCTAATAACAAGTTGTAATCAAGGGGAGCATCTACTAACTCTACATGGATAGAGATGGTCTCACCTCCCAACTAAACAACTAAGGGCTGCAAGAGTCCATGAGGATGAAAACCTTGCCCATCGAATGCTTGTAACATTGTAGGGGATTGGTTAAGAGCAGGTGATTTTCATCCTTTCCAAAAAGCTAAAAACATGACACAAGTGGAAGCTCCCTCATCCAAGATGGTGTGGTGAATGTGTTGGTTATGAACAACGACATCAATTTGAAAAGAAAATTGGTGAGAAAGTCGTGACTTGAAGTTGTCCAAGTTAAACGTGATATTATTTGATGACTCAGGATCAATGGCGCCAATGGCAGCCAAGAGCGTTATACGTTCACTCGGGAAATGCTGTAGAAATTCAAGAGAAGACATAGCACATTGTTCTTGAGCCAAATCTTCAACAATGTCATTGTTTTGGGCGGCACATGAACTATGATTAAAAGTTGACTTACGTATAGTGCTCTTGGGAGGGCATAAGATAGAGTCAAAAGTAGGTTTCTCTATCTGAAGTGATCCAGATGGAGGACTAATGGAGGCGGGAGACATTTCCAGTGGAGTACCATTAGTGACCTTTTCTTTATCAATTGTGCGAGTGGTTAAATCAATCCCATTGAACATATAAATATGAGCACTCATCGAGGCTTCATCACTAGGAGGATGGCTAGAACCGCCCCTCATGGGAGGGGCAAGTGCTTGAGAAACCATGGATTGTTGTTTAGGAAAAGGTTTGGTTAACACGACAGGTTGGGAATTCCCTTTGAAAAGTTTTGCAACTTCGTCACAATGTGGACAGTCTCGGGTGAAATGATATTCACCACAAATAAGACATGGGAATTTTGGTTTTTGCTGTGGTTTATTTTCAGTAGCAAGTGGTGGAGTTTGTGTTTTGGGATGTTCATTATTATTATTATTATTATTGGGTTTATTTTTTGTTTTCTTCTTACTCCCGGATTATTGTGAAGAGGCAGATTGAATTGAATTCACCTCAGAGATTTGATTCAGGAAGGAGGTGGAGGAGAGTGAAGTCGAACTGGTAATGGGTGAGGAAACAAATTGATTTACTGTTCTGGTTGACTGTGATGTGGATTGAGTTTTGACGGTACCGATAACTCCATCTGCATGTGTCGTGGAAGAAGGTTTGGATGGAATGGTAGGAGTACGAGAAGCATTTGGAATCAACCCATACAAAGTACCAAAGTGGGAGTAAACCAAATCAAAGTACTGAGCTCGGGAAATGGCCTCTTCCTTAGTGACTACACCACCAATGGTGATGTCACGAGCAATCAGGGGTAAAAGAGATTTAGTAAACCACTTTGCCAATAGCTGGTCATGAATGGTCACTTTAATCAACCTTCGTCGTCATCTCCACTCATGAATGTGATCAGAGATATGCACGAAGTTTGTTTGATGAAGGGAGATTAAAAGTTCAGTACCCATCTCATAATGGATGGGTAATTGAAAATGCATGAGAAAAGCCATAGCGAGGGAGTTGAAATATTGAAAAGAACCACGTTGAAGTTCAATGTACCATTTGGTTGCAGAGCTCGTCAGTGTGCATTGGAAGAGACGTACAAGCGTATAGAATCATCCATCAATGAGTTTGATGAACACCATAAATGGAATTTCATCACATGTTTGTTTGGGTCTTCTCCAGGTTTACCGTCAAATTTTGGGATGTCAGAAGGTAATTTAGCAGGAATTACTCACCAAAAAGGAAAATGCAATATGGGATCATTTGTCAACCAAGACAAGTCTGGTAGATCCAGAGTGGCAAGGAAGGGTAATTGTCGGTTAACCTGAGGTTGATACTGGTGTGGCATAGAAACACCATTGGGTCCATAAACTGGTTGAGGTGGATAATTGTATCCAGTAGGCCCTCCCATATAAGGTTGTTGTTGACCAATATAGGTAGGATTCAATGGTTGTTGAGGAACATTCATGAGTGGGGTGAAACCGAGTTGATTCTGAGGAGTATAAGTCGGTTTATTCAGTTGTGGGGGATAAATAGTTGGCTCTTGAGGAGGGTAAATAGTTTGTCCCTAAGGAGGGTAAAAATTATCCCCTTGGGGAGGATAAACATTAGACCCTTGGGGAGGATAAGGTTTTTGTCCTTGAGGACCCCAGGTGGAATTTGGGACACCCGAATAAGGTTGTCCAAAAGATAGTCCGGAAGGAACATGATTTGATACTCCTCCTTGTGGGTTATGGTATGATTTCCCCCCAGGGTAGGGTTGATTAAACGTACCTTCTGAAGGTACTCCCCAGGATTGTGAAGGGTTTCCGACAAAACAAGGTTTCCCCCATGCCATAGGTTGATTTACAACCGGGGTTTGACCAGTAAAGGGAGATTGTCCTCTGGAGGGAACATGCAAAGGTGGTTGTCCCCCAGGAGGGGTAGGCCCACTAGATGGTGGTTTCCCCCCAGTCGGGATATGTCCCATAGTTGGTTGTGCATGTCTGGAAAGGGTCTGCATTCTTTGTTGTAAAGGTGTTCCAACAGGATTTTGTGGAACATGAGGAGTTGTAGTGTGAAAAGGTATAATGGTGGGAGTAATGGTTGAAGTGCCTTATGTATGAGTAGAAGTGATGAATCCATCATTGAGGTGGACTTGTGCTAATGTAACAGAAGGATCGATGACTTGTTCGATAGGACGATCAATAGTCTGACCGGATGGTCCTACCTCAACAGCAAGAGGGTCATGAGGATTAAGAGGTTGTCGTATAAATTCAAAATTATCATAAAGATCACGTCCCGATAGAGTCCTCCATACATAATGAGTAGGTGTTTGATGTGGATCCACTGCATCAGTAGGACGAACAGGGGTCCTAAATTCATCACTAAAAATTGGTTCTGTGAATCCCATGTATGTCTCGATAATGGGTCTCAATGGAAAACCATGGACTTCTTCTTCTATAATACTACCGAACGAGTCTAATCGAGCCAAGAGTGGTTCAATCGGAGCTTCTGACACGGGTTTAGTATGAGGAGTGGGATCCTCAACCATAACCAAGAATCTTTCCGAATTTTCTAACAAAGGAGTAGCAACACTCCCAGCGTCAGAGCGATTTTCTACCTCTTCACGGTAGATGTCTTTTGCTGAATTAGGAGGTAAGAGTTCATAGCCTTCTTCTGGATACAACCCTTGCATCCTACGTGATCTTCGAAGACCTTTATCGTCTACAGGCTCAATCTTAAAAAATGATTAAAACAACAGCACATGCTAAAAAATCTAGAAGAGCCAACAAGAAAACAAACCTTCTCTCAATGACCGTACTAGTTGGTGATGAAATCCAACATTGCATGATCAAATCGAGAAGGGGATAGGATATGAGTGGGTGGAACAGTTACAATGGCGACCTACTTAATGGACTTATGCCTTGGTGCAAGCTTCCACACAGTAATTGTGGATTTACCCTCCAAGGATCCTGAGTGAGTTTGACCACCATCTATTCCAGGTACAGTGAAGACTTCCCTTCACCGTCACCTTGTGTAAAGACCCTAAATATTATGGCTACTAAAGACACCAACTCAAAGTCCACCCCTGGGCGGGTATAGTTGACAGTCTAGTCCGAACGTATGGGAAGGATAACAAGTTCGAAATCCTTCAAGACAACTGAGGACAAGTGGAATGGTAGAACTCCAGAGGACCCCGAATGGATTCGAAATTCATGAAGCACCGAGACCAAATGAAGACAGTTGGACTTCAAGAAGAACCCCCAATATATGATCTTACTACTATGAATGGTTAAACCGCGAAGGGATAATCTTTGTGGCTATCCCGAACGCGACCAACCCCTGTGTGAGAGGGGGATCCCAAATAATCTTATATGAAAATTGGATTTTCTCTCCCTATCACAAGATGCTAATGTTTGTTTTGAATGCTTTGGAGAGTTGTACTCACAACCTAATCCAAACTGCTAATCCCAGTATAATGTTGGTGGAGGAATCTAAAAAGAAAAAGTTGCTAGATCAATTTTAATTAGCATTGAATTTTGTGGATGTTCTTTACTCAGAGGTGAATGAGAGTGAAATTGATGATATTATGACTTGATTCCCAAAAAAACATAAGAAAAATGATAAACAATTGTTTCTTTCAATGAACTTCTATTTATGGGAAGGAGAAGAATTTTTCTTTTCACTATCAAACAAAAAAATGCAGAGATTTCATGCAATTTCTCTTCAACAAGAAACCAATTCAATGCTAAACTATTCAAAAAATGATTCTAATGTCCAAAATCCAATCATGAAAATATATCTCTTTGTTTAAATATGAACTTTAATTGATTTGATTTGAAGCTTCTTATGCCAACTAGATTTCACTATTTTTAGTTTTAGACAACTGGAAGCAAGTGTCATATAAACAAAGAGCACACTCTCACAGTGATCAAACAAGAAGAAAAACAATTTTAAACTTTTCAAAAATAAAACCAAAACTCAAACAAGAAAAATTGCTTTGGAAAAATACAAATTAGAGACCAAATGGAATAGTTCAAAGATCTCTGAACTTCCTTGCGGCAACTTTCAAACAATCAAAGGAACGAGAAACTATCAAAAACCAACTCAAGATCTCAAAGAGGAAGAGTGATTCCAAAACAAGGAAAAATCTTAAAAACTCAAACAAAGAACCAAAACAATCTTAGAAAGAAAAAGGTTGCAAGTTTTATGGAAGACACACACTGATAGAAAAAGTCCAGAGCAGAAGGAAAAACCAAAAATTACACCCAACAGAGATATCCAACAATTGTTCAATAGAAGGAAAAAATGGCGCCCTGGTTATATCAACACCATAGCGCTATAGCGCTCCCTAGAGCACTGCAGGGGAGCCCCGATAATGAAATCAACACTCTGGATGTAAGGGAAGAGGGGTGTTGTTTTCTGAGAATGAAAAGTATCAACCCAAAAAACAAAAAAAATTAGGAAGGCTTGATCATCAGCCTGTGTAAGATGAATTTAGGACTAACAACACGTGTATAAAAGAGGAAAAACACAGTGAGTAGGATCTAAAGACGGGCAAAGACTAAGACAAGACCAAGGAAGGAAACCAAAACTGAAAGCTTTGTTCCCTAGTGGAGTTGCCAATTTATGTTGTAGGAAAATTCCCCTACGGACACGTGAATATCCTCTTGGATCTTAGACCCCTATGACCAAGAAATAAAGATGCTAACATTGAACACTGACATTCCTTTAAATGTAGCTAAACTAGTCAAGGGAAAAGAGGAAGAAAGCATGAGTACCTTTTTTCTGAAGTTTGTCCTTGCTCGGTCCACGTTGAACTTGATCTTTGAGTTCTTTAATGAGTTATGTAATTCAATGGACAACAAAGATAATACATACTTCATATTCTACCAAGATTAGTTTAAACTATATTTATCAAAAAGATACAAGCCCATGCAAATGTACACAAACTTGAAGGAAACAGGCCAAGAATATATATTAATGAGAACATAACAAGGTGCTTACAAACTGTAGATGCAGATGCAACAGCCTCACCAAGTCCTCCTTGTCGAACCCCTTGCTAAAAATATCCATGATCATAATGACAATACTTTTCATTGATTATTCTCCTCCTTTTCACCATGATAATGCCTCCTTATATAGGCTTTGAGAGGCTCAACCACCTTAGATATTCTTGGGATAAGTTGAGGATATGACTCCATCAGTTGTGGGATTCCCCTTAGATCCAACCTTGAACTTGGATTCGAGCCAAATTGACTCGGATGTTTTTTAGTTGTCCTTAGAGATAATGGGGATTCGTCCCCAAGATTTTCTCAACAGATCGGTGCTCCCTCAAAGTTGACCACAGAGCGTTGTTCTCCCTTCAAGTGGGAAAGGGAGCGTTGATCTCCAAAAATACTTTTAGGATGATAATTCTTCAAGGTAAAATCTTGTAAACTTTTCCAATTGATATATTTTCATCTTATTAATCAATTCTTAGAGTATGTCCCAAGTGTTCTTATGATGTCGTCTGCGATGCGACACATGCGAGACTAAAGTATTACTTTTGCAACACTTGCGACAAAAGTGTGACACTTGCAATAATGACAATGAGACATCATCGAAGTGAGTAATTTTGACGTGTAACACCCCTTCTCTTATCCTAATTTGATGATATCCACTCTTCAGTTCAATATTTGAGAAATACATAGCATCACTTAAATAGTCTAATAATTCATCAATGCGAGGAAACGGAAATTTGTACCTTATAGTAATCTTTTTGATTTCTCTTGTATCAATATACATGAACCATCCTCCATCCTTCTTTGGGTTGAGTATTATTGGTACAACACATGGGCTCAAAATTTCTTTCACCAATACCTTATCCAAAATCTCTTGCACCTATTTCTTAATTTCTTCATTCTCTTGTGGGGTCATTCTGTAAGCTACTTTATTAGGAAAACTTTCTCCAGGTATCAGGTCAATATGATGGCTAATACTTCTCACGGGAGGTAAAGAATTTGGTAAGTCATCTACTATAATATCAAAAAATTCATCAAGCATAAATTTAACTTCTGCAGGTAAATCATCTAGATTTGTATTAGTGAGTATTAACTTTGGCTTAACAATCAAGAAAAAATGTACCTCTTCTTCCTTCTTAACTTCTTGCAGTAGTTTCTTCCCACTTATCAGCAGTCCACTTGGATCAACTTCCTATTTGGCTCCTTCATCCTGCAAAGGAAACAATACATGCTCATTCCCATCCTTTTCAAGAGAATAGGTATTCTTCCTACCATCATTAATGTATTTTATGTCATACTTCCATGGCCTCCCCAACAAAACATGGCAAACATCCATGGGCATAATAAATCATCCTTGTAGCTACCAATATGGATTTCCACTTCACACTGTTCATTTACCAAAATCTGATGTCCTTTTTACAACCAAGACACTTTGTAGGGAAAGGGATGTGTTGTCCTCTTCAATCCCAACTTCTCTACCATATTAGTAGAAACCAAATTGTCTATCCTACCACTATCTATGAGAACCTTACAACACTTTCCTCTCAACTTGCATATAGTCCTCAATAAACTCTTCCTCCGGGATGGTTCCTTAGCTTCCTTTTTTGAATTGATCATAACTCTCTTCATCAATAATGATTCCCATACCTCTGGAGCTTCTCCTTTTATGTTTGTATTCACATTCTCTTCTTTGGATTCTACTATATTTGCATTTCTTTGACTTGTTGATTTATTTTCTAGATAGTCCCATGGCATATGGCATGTCTTTCCACATATGTAATATCTGACTTCTCTGCCTCCTCTACCTTTTCCTCTAGAGAAAAATATTCTACCTCTTAATTATCCTCCTCTTGATGGTTGAATACTTGAGCTTGAGATTCCTCCTTCATCTCTTGGAGTTTGAAATATCCCTTTGTGGCTAGATTTCCCTTTGCCTCTTATTGAACCTCTTCCTATGATTTTATGGCTCTGTTTTCTGGACAACTTCTCCTCTGCCTTCAAAATTGCTTGATATGCATCTCTAATTGTCTTCAGGAACAAAATTCTAATTTCATCTTGTAAATCATACCTCAAGCCATTAATGTATCTGGAAATGTTTTCAACATCTTCTTCAATATGACCATCTCTAATTGTCAACCTATAAAACACTTGTGTATATTCTTTCACATTCATAGCCTTCTATTTGAGATTCTGCAACTGTCTGGATAAGTTCAACTGATAGTCCTTAGGAATGAACTTGCTCTTGAATTTAGCAATCATTCTATCTCAATTCTTAATCTTGGCTTTACCTTTTTTATTCATGATAGCTTGCAATTCATCCCACGATATTGTTGTATGACCTTTTAGACTTTTCACAACATACTTTACCTTCTTCCATTCATATACATCTTCGTAATCAAAATATTTATCTAAGGAATTAATTCAGTGAATCAATTCTTCAACATTCAGGTTACCATCATATATTGGTACCTCTACCTTTGGTATGGCACTGACCTTTGTGACCACCCTTATCAGTTTCTCTTCTTCTATTTCTTCCTCTTCCTCAGAGGTTGTTTCTTCACTTTCGCTAACATCTTGTATTTCAAGCTCTCTCTTTATGGAAGTCTCCATATCTTCCATCCTAGCTCGGAGTTCTCTCATATCTTGTTGCAATTCTTGTTAAAATTAAATTAAAAAGTACCTAGACAAGTGTTTCTCATCACCTAGGTGCCTAAGGGGTGAGAAAGTGCCTAATGTGGACCCTAGTCATTTAATTTGTGAGATGCAAATTAAAAGGTGACTTTATGACTAAAGTGAGGGGGTGAGTGAAGAGACACTCAATCTCAACCACCCATCTAATCCAATCTCAACCGTTGGATTGTGAAACTCCTCACCTACCACCATGAGGTCGATTAGGGTAGGAGGGCACACCCTGGCTAGGGTTGATTCACTCATTTTTGAGAAGAGAGCAAGAGAGAGGTCGAGCTTGAGAAAGAGGCAACATTTGCAGATCTAGAGAATGCATCCCAAGGCAGCTAACTAGCACGATTTTCAAGGTAGCATACATCATTTAATGCAATCTGTACAATACAAATTTGTGGAGGTCATACAGCCATAAATGTGCAGAAAAAACGAGGAGGAAAAAAACAACATATTATGAGAGTATTGGCATGCATCCCAAGGATGCCATACAAACTTTATTGGGACAGATTTCGAGGAGCCTATTGGGCACGTTTTTATGAGAGAGAAAATTTGTACGTTCCATACAGACCTGCACATAAATCGAGGG
>SNQJ01S0029761.1:13433-23554 GCA_010110895.2 Picea sitchensis
GGCACAAAATTCTAGACAATATGTACAACATTTATTGTTGGGACAACCGTACAATGTATGGATTTCTGGGACAGAAATCGAGGAGCTTCACCGGACAGTTCAAAAGGAGTCTTGAAGGCTGAGATAAGTTTGTGTAATTTTTCTGAAGATGAATATGCTATAAAATAATTTCTCAAAAGCTCACTAATAATAAAAATCCCTCTCTCACTGGTTTTCCCCTTGTGGTTTTTTTCTAGGGTTGATGTTAGACCAAAATTCACTGTGTTATTTTCTGAGTTTATGTGTTTCTGATATATTTTATTTCTGTGTTAAAACCATGTTCAGAATCCTCACGTTTCAGTTATGAAGAATTAATTATTGTTGTGTTTAATTGGATGTTATAAATATGGGTTTGGGCATTAAACATTGGTTGAAAAATCAGCGAGACTGAAACTGGGTTGGGATCTGAAATTTTACAATTTTGCAGCTGCAATTCATCTTCCTCGGCCTCGTCTTCTAGGTGGAATCATTTCTCCTAGAGTATGCAATGCACCGCTATGATACCAAAAATGATGACCTTATATAAGGTCAAAATTATCCCAAGAATCCCATCTATGGTGTTAAACCTCTCTAAACACCAACACCAGTGTGATGACACCTCTCAAATTCATGCTTACCTATCTGGAATATTCCCTAGGTTAAGCTCGATCGCTTACTAATCTTATGCCCATCTAATTCCTTGGAAACGAGTTCTATTTCGAGAGCTTATACCTTAGACTCTCGAAACTACACTCGTTCATATAACCTCGTGCTCAAAACCATAGACTACTTTGTGGGGGGGCGATGTCTCAGTTTGGATCTCTAGGAAATGGGTGCCAGTAATGAAACGATGTCGACAAGTGTCCTTGAGTTATAGCACATGTTGAAATTGTGGAAGGTTCGAGCGGTATTAAACCCAAATCTCTTTTGTAGTGCGTAATTTATAAGAACCATCGATCTCACCTTTGATCGTACGATTGGATCTCATCTACTCATGATAGTGCCAAAGTTTGAATCATCATTGATCCTAAATTTGATCAATGATCTATGTAGGACTTGATCCGACGGTCAATCTAGAAGGTCCTTTAGTCCCAATCTAATCATGACCATTCAATGTCAAACAAAAAGAAATCATTGGGAAGTGATACCCAAGAGGATGTGGGACATCAATCAAGGTTTTTCATTCAATCCTAACTGTCCATGCCAATAAAAGAAAACATGATAAATTTAACAGTGTTTGGTTCAGTCCTCGAATAACTCATTTAAAATTATGGTCCATTATGGGATTTGGCTTCCAAGAAGGGCCCAAAATGATTCAAACGCATGTATGAGAGGAATAAGGAAAAAAATGCAACACAATAATCTAGAATATTCCAAATGTAATTCATGGCATCCATGCCCATATTCCAAATCAAGAACATTCACACACATAGCAAGCATAAAACATTCATTTATATAATAAAAAATAGAATTAGATTACGAAAACACAGATGAAAACCAACACATATATTTTAATATAAGATATTCCAATAAATTGGCCATATACGAGCAATTTTCCACCCAACCTTAGGCATCCAGTGAAGATGTCACTTCCAATCCATGCTCTAAATCCACTAGGGTGAAGGAGATAAGTTACAACATTTTAACTCACTCAACCCAACCCATTTTCTCTTGTGTCCCAACCAACATACTCATTATAAATCACTTCATACATCCCATATAGGCATCAATCAACCATGGCCATCAATATTCCACTGCCCTACACAATGCATGGAATATCTTCCCTTTGTCTTCTCAATAGTCCCTCAAATATCTTCTTCCCTTCTTTAATGATCTCTAGTGCAAGTAGAAAGAGCTTGGTTTATTGATTTCCTTCTAGGAGTAACGTGGGAGGATAAACCTTGGATTTCAAGCAACTAATGAGTAGCATTTTTAGTGGGTGAAGGATTTCTAACTTGCCCAACCCCTATACTCATTGACAACATCTCTATCTCTCATTCTAAGTCTATAAATCCTTCTTATGCAACATTGATTTGATCACTTTCATATTTGGATGATGGTTGGAAATGGAGAATGCAACATCGAAACTCTTGTGGAGGAATTAACAACCCATGGTCATCCAAATGAATGACATTCAGAGTGTTGTGGCCTGTGGGAATGATGGATGCTTATCCCCTTTGGCAGGGGAATGAATTACTCTTACATTTCCACCATAATGACTATAGTCATACCACACCTAAATAACTTTGTGAGGTAGACTTTCTCACCAACATCTAGCTACCTTTATTATTGGATCTCTAATTTTAAGGGGGTGGATTGCTTCATTTAAGGTACACAATGTAAAAGAGATGATATCCTAGGCTGACACTTGGAAATGGAGGAATTTTTTCCATCATGCCTCATTTTCTCTCCTCCTCTTATGGAATCATAGCCCCTCTCTTTCTCTCCATGGTCATCTTGGAACATTGTATATTATCATCCAACATTAATAATTACACAATTTTGAGTACATAATGATAGGACTATCACACATTCCATAGAAGGTACATTTACAACATCTACATGACTAGTTATTCAATAACTAGGTATTGGCCTTGATATCTACACCAGAAATACATACAAGCATATTTAAATCATTTACACATGGGGTCCTTTGTTACACTAATAGGTGCACACCTATTGGAAATGGCCATAATTAATGACCTTTTAAATAGAGATGGGATTTTAATGGACACGATTTGATATACTCTGAATATTCTTCATCGTCACAAGGAATGAAGGGTTGTGATTTCAAGCATTAACATCCTTGCATGACAAAGGATGTTTGTTCGTCATTAAAATGGGTGATTAAGATTATTATCATAACAATGGTGTTTTACTGCGTTTAGGTTTTTTATTATGCTTTGGTTTTTAGGTTTTTTACAGTGCTTTGATTTTTTACTGCATTTAAGTTTTTTTTACTGGGATGTCGTCCCACTTCCCTTATCACGTGTGTTTCTTTTTTCTATGAGTGGGGAAGTGCCATGGGTGTGTGTCACACCATGGGTGAGTAGGCGCCTTCCTATGCACCATTTTACCAACATGTTACCATCTTTTTGTGTTTTTTTAGCCATGCACTCCACCTTTTTACTAGTCGTGAGTGGACTCCTTCGGTGCCATGGCAGATCCAAGCTAATTTCCTATCGGTTTTAATCATCCATGTAACTTGTGGCTACACTAGTTTAAACTCAAATGGATTAAGTCCTATCCTTTTAACCACTTATTTACAATCCATGCATAATTTTTTCTAACACATCGCAAGGGTCGAAATTGGGGTATAAGTCAATATTATTTGATGTTATGGGCATGGTTTTTTACTTCTCAATGTCATTTCTTGTTATATTACCAACCTAATAATTTTAAATGCGAAAGTCATTGGAAAATTTTTGGAGCAATTTCTTCTTGTAATACTAACTTGCTAATTTTAAATGTGAATGTCATTGGGCATATGCCAACATTTCTTCTTGCATTGTTGACATATCAATTTCAAATGTCCATGCACCTAGAAATATGTTAATATTATTTCAACCCTCGGATCTAACTTGTTCTTTTATTCTTCAAAGTAACATTGTTCTTATGGCCCAAAATATTACAAAGGCACTATTAAGGATTTTCTTAAAAAAATGGAATCATTTAAATTGAGATAGGAGGAAGGCATGTTGGTGATTTTATTACATTGTTAAAATGGTTCATCATTGATGTAAGGTACCAGATGTATTTTATAAAGTTGAAACAAAAAAATTATGATAAATACTTGCGGGACAACAAAATAGAGATAACAACACAAGCAATGATACCTTTATTGATAGAAATCCAAGTTCTCGTTCCTTATGTACTCAGTTCAACTACAGTTGGGATCTACACTTTATCTCCCCAGTCATATTTATGTATATGAGACTAATTTGATCACCTTGATGATCTCTAGCCTTGTTTTTCCAACACCATGTTGTATTTGAGACTTTTTTATTGTCTCACTATTGTTATAATGAGTTATCTCGACGAGTATGGGTATGCCTACCTCATCCCATTGAGACTACGTACTCACCACCTTGATACCTTTTTGTTGACAGGTGATTTTATGTGGCCTCTTCAGTGGTTGGTTCCTTCCTTCCCCATGTCTTGCTTCTCCATCTCAATTGACCCATCTCCCTGTGAAATAAAACTATAGTGTATTTTGGTCATATGATGTGTTCCTAACCTCACACATTAGGGGGCATCTATTATCACCATAAAATTTCTCAACCAACCTACATTTCTTAGCCTTCCAAGATACACCATTCATAGTACGCGTGTCTCATGCCCACATCAACTTTTTACACCATTTTTCCCTTAAATAACTTAGTAAAACACTTTTCCCAATGTTATTTCCATTTAATTAAAGTAAACAAAACCCCTTTATGACTTTCCCTCTTTGTTTTATTTAAATAAAAGGAAAAATTCAAAATAATGATTAAAATTGATTTGGTTAAATAATATATTTTATTATTTTGACCTTATCAAGGATAACCACCATTTTTCCTATAAAATAAAGAGATCCATTGCATTTCCACATCTTTTCCACTTGAAAGTAACAAAGTGTTGCTGGAATTTCCAGTCATATTTTGGCCCCATTTCACCATTGCTACTTTTAGCCATTGGAGAGGAGAAGCAAATCCCATTACCATGTACTCAAGAAAGAAGAAAAGCCCTCCCATAGAGAGGCCACTAGAGGATTTTGATCTTCATAGGTTCTCTTCACAAGTGTTATCATATTATTCTTTTCATTTGGTATATAGATCACATTGATTATTTACTACCATTGATGTTCATGTCTCTCTTTTTATTGCATGCCTTTTACTCTTCCTGGATAGCATAGATATAGAGATATTTGATTTATGGAAAACTAGGTTTTCTTGTTTTGTAACCCACTTTTGTCTATAGCTTTGACACAGCCACATTTTTTTTAGATCTGCTAAACCTTTTTGTAGATTTGCACCAACATCCTAGATGCCTCAAAGAGGTTTCATCAAGGGAATTTTTTGTTCTGCAGATTTGCACCAACATCCCAGATGCCTCAAAGAGGTTTCATCAAGGGAATTTTTTGTTCTCTTTTTTTTCCTCTTTTTTCCTTTTTTAGATGATCAATCTATTTTCAGAGAATTGTTCCTCTCAATTAGACCAAGATGTTGTCCTTGAATATTGGTTGTAAAATCTTCTTTTGATAGTGGTTTATTTTAGAGTTCTAGTCTATACCCATTATACAATAAAGGAACTCACTCTTCATTAATTGTGCTGATTTTTATTGATCCATTATCATAACACGTGTCAATCTAGTAGGGTCCTAGCCATCTTGTCCTTAGTTTACCCTTAAAATCCTTGAATCTTGAGTCATATAGCAAGGCTCAATATCCTACCTTGAATACTTTGGTCTTAATGTACCTATCATTCCACTTTTTCCTTTGTTATTGGACTATTTTAGTATGGAACAAGGCCCCTTGCTTATATTCATCTAGGGCATTGATATTCTACAATATTTCTTGTTGTGCCTCAGAGAGATCTAATCCTATTTGTCGGGTTGTTCTAAGTGTTTGGATCTCAAAATATATGGGGAGAATAACCTTTTTTTCCATAAACTAACTCATAGGGTACAAACCTTGTGGTAGTTTTCCATATAGTGTCATATGCCTGCACAACCTCTGTTAATTTGTTTTCCCAATCTCTCCTATGTCACTTGACTAAATTTGATAGGATGTTCTCCACCTCTCTATTTTTCACTTCTACTTGACCATTTTCTTGAGGATGATAGGTCACTGATTTTTTTTCTTTAATATTGTACAATATCATGATACGCTCAACAAGATTTAAAGTAAACTGAGATCCTTAATCTATGATAATCTCCCTCGGTACTCCAAATCTTGCAAAGATTTTCTCATAGAGAAATTTAGTTACCTTTTCCTCATTGGCATTCTTCATTGGTTTCACTTTTTCCCATTTGGGAAAATAATAAGTGGAAATTGATATGTTCTCTTTCTGATTGGACGGTGGATATACAAGCCCCATAAAGTCTAAGCCCCACTTCTCAAAGGGCTCCAATGATATTCGTGGTTGAAGGGGCATTTCATTTTAGTGCCCCTATGAATTGTAGGCTAGTAGTATCTTATTTGAAGAACCTTGTAGGTTGTCCTATTTGTAGCATAATGGCCTCCAAACAACTCATTATGACATGCATATATGATGTAATGGACCTCATCTTATATTATATAGTGCTTGATTAATTATTCTGGTCCAATGTTGAATAGATATCCCTTTATCCATGTATATGTGTCACTCTTCTTGATGATCTTGTAATGTTCTTTGTAGCTAGAGTGTCAAGGAAACTTTCATGTAGATAATTAATTTACTATATCAACAAACCACGTGGTTTGTAATGATATTGCAAGGAGATGTTCATCCAAGAAAGAATTTTCAACAACCTCTTCACCCACACTATGTGCTAGTCTTGAGAGAAAATCTACAACAATGTTATGTTTTCCAAGTTTATCAAGTATCGTAAAACAAAATTATTGCAGTAACAATAACCATCTAATGAATCTACCATTAATGCCATGTTTATTCATCAAGTATAGAATGGTTGAGTGTTCAGTGAGCACAAGAACTAGATATCTAGTAATATAATGTCTAAATTTATTGATGGTATAGACAACAAGAAGAAATTACTTTTTAGTGACTCTATAGTTGAGCTATGCTCCTGAAAATTTTCTACTTATGAAATAAATAGAAAATGTTTCCTTATCTTCTTGTTTCCCAAGAACTACCCTAAGGTTCTGTAAATTGCATCTATATGAATGTGGAATGGAATATCCCACCTTGGACCTTGCAAAATAGGGGCTTTCATTAGTTTTTTATTTTATGTTGTCAAAGGATTTTTGATAATAAGTTGACCATCGGAAATATTCATTCTTTGAAAACAAGGTTGTGGCTAGCTTGCTAAAGTCCTTCATGAATCTCCTATAGTAACATGCATGTCCCAAAAAGCTTCTCACATATTTTTTTTTATCTGGGGTTGATAGGATTTGGATAACGGTTATATTGGAGGACTCTACCTCAATGCCACTAGGAGATATGTGATGGCCTAAGACTATACCTTCACTCATGAGCATAAGATATTTCTCATTGCTCAAATATAAGTCCATTTCTTGTCATTTTTTCAATACATTCTCCAAATTAGCTAAGTCTTCTTGAAATTTATTGACATAGGCTATGAATTCATCCATATAAATCTCAACATTCTCATGAACCAAATCTAAAAAGATACTCAATACAACCCTTTGAAAAGTTGCAGGGGAATCACATAGGACAAAAGGTACTACTATATAGGAAAATTTCCCCTAGGAGGAAGTAAAAGTTGTCTTTTATAGTTCCTTTAGGAAAATTTGGATCCGATTATAGCCACTTAACCAATTTATAAATGAAAAATATTTTTTACCAGACATAACATATAACACTTGATCAATGAAGGGAAAAAGGAAATGGTCTTTCCTTGTGGCTTTGTTGAGTTCCCTTTAGTCTACAAATATCCTCCATTTTCCTCCTTTCTTGGGAACTATGACCAAAGGTGACACCCACCCATTTTCAGAGATAGGATAGATGAAATTAACATCTACAAATTTTCACAACTTTGTTTTCACAATGCCTTTTAGTGTTGGATTCATTCTTCTTCAAGGTTCTCTTATAGGAAAAGAATCATCTTTAATGTATATATGGTAGGTACAAATGTTGGGATGGATTCCTTGCATGTTCTTATAGTCCCAAGCAAAGGTTGAGATATGTTTCTTGAGGATTTCCAACAACTACTACTCTTGGATAAAATTTAATTGGATGCTAATTTTCATAGTTTTGTTGGGAATAATCTATATGGTTTTGACTGTTTGTTGCTCTATATTAGAAATTAATAAATTCTACCAATAGGTTTTATCCATATCATCAATTTTTTCATTATATTCTTCTACCTATTTTCCTTTGTAATCTTGGATTTGAACATAACTAAAATACTTTTTTTTCATGTAATTGGAAACGATTGTGTCCTGATCGGGTTCTCTAAGTGCAAGCATAGTTTCTATGATGAGGATTAGATGGATGTTTTGGAACATATGTTCTCCCTCTTCTACTCATAGAGTTTTCTTTATATCAATGAAAGGTTTGGTAGGGGATAAAGGGTTAACTTCATTTGTGATTGGGCATTAGTGATGGTCATATCCCCTACTCTATATCCTATGTATGCATCAATTGTGGATAGCAAGGTTCTATAAAGGATAAGTGGATACCCATTGAGTATGACTTTATTTTGCAAAAAAATGAAATTCTTTGGGTAGTACCATAAGTCAATTGTTACAATGATGTCCTTTAAAAATCCCTCTAGATTGGCATTTGATCTATCTTCAAGTTGAAGGATAGTATACGTGTTTCTTAGCCACTCTCTTAATTTTGGTATTAGCATGTTGTCCTTGGTCATTATGTTAATTTCATCTCCCAAGTCCACTAAAGAATTTTTGATTAAACTTTTATTGATGTACACATCAACTACAAGACTCCTTGGATCACAATACTTGGGAGTGAAGAATTTTCCTCACATTAGGTTAGCAAGTTTCCCTATCACAATGAGGAGGGTATTTGTTCTTTCTTCTAGGCATATTAATGAAAGGTTATTTGATTACCCCTAGAAAAATGGTGGCACAATACAACTTATCATGGCACCACTCAAATGACTCCCTTTGAGGTTGTCTATGGCCAAAATCCATCGCTAGTAATATCTTACTTACCTAGAGTCTCTAAGGTGTAGGAGGTTGACTAAACCCTAAAAGTTTGGGCCCAAATTCTCTACACTCTCAAGGATAATATGGTAATGGCTCAAAATCAGATGAAGCAACAAGATGATCAACATTGTTTCAAACACTATTTTGAAGATGGGGATAAAGTGTTCCTTCTTTGTATCCTTATAAGAATACCTCCCTCAAATAAAATCACCAATAAAATATTTCTCCAATGTTTTATGGCCCCTACAAGGACCTCAAATGTATTGGGTCAGTACCTTTCAAATTGGAAATTTCGAGCCACTACAAAATGCATCAAATCTTTCATGTCTCTTGCTTAAAGAAAGTGGTCCAATATAATTTTCATATTCAAACTAACCTTCCCAAAATGGATGAAGAAGGTTCCATTTGGTTGCATCCCAACATTGTCCTCGATAAAAGTGAGAATTGTCTTTGTTGATGCACTATCTAGTGCATCTTGATACAATGTAAGGATACATTATTCAAGGATGCCACATGGAAACTAACAAAGATCCTTTAGAAATTCCCTCAGCTCTGACCTTGAGGACAATAATGTTTTTTTAGTGGGGAAGTATGTAAATGTGTTGAACCTACACATAATAGATCTAGTTGGGAATTGACATGCACATTTGCATAGAAAATAAAAGAAAAGAGAAACAGGAGAGAAATAATGGAAGAATTCTCATTAACCAAATGAATGAATGATAATTTACACATGATATACTCTGTATAACTCAACCAATGCGCACTGGAGGAGAAGCCAATGTGCCATAGTGGTGGTCTAGAGTGATCTGGACACACACTAATAGTTACGGGAGTAAACTGCCACCTAGTCTAGTCTCTCAGGCAGTTACAGGAGTGAACTGCCACCTAGATGAGTTAACTAGTCTATCAGTCTTCAGTTAACTGACTGAAACATAGCAAAGTGAGGAGGAGATCAGGGAATCATGGGTAATGCGCTAGTCTGGTGATGATCCCAAGGACAATGCTCATTAACTGGTGATGATCCCAATGTTGCATGGTGATAATCCCAATGTAGCATCTAGACTCCACTCAACTGATCAAACTGAAGTGAAAACTGAAGAGAATATTCTCCCTAGAGGAATATTCTTCCTAAAATATAGGATATTGAATAATGACTAATAAACATAGGAAAAACCTTAGGAAAAAGAAATCCTAGGTGTGTGTGAAGTAACTCCAACATCCCCCCCTAAACATCACTATGGTGAAAATAAAGAATGGGTCCCGGAAACG
>SNQJ01S0029761.1:23627-39463 GCA_010110895.2 Picea sitchensis
CCCCAAATCACAATGTATGTAAATAGAAGAACTGACAGTTGCTAGGAAACTGTGTCCTTCACTCCAAGATTACTTCGTAGAGAATGGAACTTCTGCTCATTGAAGGTCTTGGTGAAGATGCCTGCAGTCTATTCTACCGAAGGAAAAAACTGCAAGTCGATGATCCCCTCGTGTACTAAGTCCTATATGTAGTGCATGTGGATATTGATGTGCTTCATCCACTGCCTATGAAATAGATCTCTGCAGAACTTTAGAGTGATCTGGTTGTCACACCAGATGACGATCGACCAATGAAATTGAATGCCCAACTCAGTGAGAAAATTTTGTAGCTACATAGCCTTACTGGTTATGTTAACTACCCCTCTGTACTCTGCCTTGGCTAAAGATAGAGAAATAACAACCTGCTTCTTGCTTGACCAATAGATAGGCCTGGAACCAAGACTAAGTAAGTAACCAAATGTGGACTTGCGATCATTTCTATCTCCAGCCCAGTTAGAATCAATGAAACTGATGAGGTCCAATGTAGATTATGCTACATAATGAATCCAAAAGGTGATGGTGCCCTGTACGTATCGAAGGATATGCTTTGCAGCTTTCCAATGTATCTCATGCAGCTCCTGCATGAACCTGGAGACTTCTCCTACTGCATAGGATAGGTCCGGTCTGGAGTGTGTGAGATACAACAAGATCCCCACTATTTGTATGTACAATGTGTTGTCAACTAGTGTAGTGTCCCACGATCCTTAAGTCAGAGTCCTGATAGGAAAGGATTCAGGGTAGACTTGCAGTCTGTCATATTAAATCTCTCAAGAAGATCTCGTGCATACTTGGCTTGAGATAGTTTGATGCCTGATGCATCTTGACTGATCTCGAGTCCAAGTAATAAGTGTAGTGGACCCATGCCCATCATCAAGAACCTGTCATGTAGAATCCTCTTGACTGCAGAAATTGCTGAAATCGAGCAACCAGTGATCAACAAATCGTCAACATTCAAAACTAGGAGTAGAAGTGAATCAGTCGTCATGAGCATGTAAACATTCGGGTATGATTTACAACATACAAAGTTCTATGAAAAAAGGTAGGAGTCCATCTTGGCATACCATTTCCTCAGAGCCTTCTTGAGTCCATAAAGAGATTTTTTCAGTCGACATACCAAAGATGAATACTGCATAAATCCCTAGGGTTGAACCATATAGATCTCCTCAGAGAGATCACTGTGAAGAAATGCATTCTTCACGTCCATCTAATGGACCTCCCATCCCTTGGTTGCCACAATGGAAAGTGCCAAACATATGGAATCCATCTTCGCGACTGGAGCGAAGGTCTCATCATAGTCAATTCCATGCACCTACTGAAATCCTTTGGCAACTAGCCTGGCTTTGTATCTGCTAATATTTCCATCCGTTGTGCTCTTGTTCCTGTAGACCCATATGCACCTGAAAAGTTTCCTTCCTGAAGGAAGTGGAACCAGATCCCAAGTATGATTCTCGAGGAGGGAGTTGTACTCCTCCTGCATGGCGGATTCCCAAAATGGATTTCCAACAACCTCACCATAAGACTGTGGATATGAAGATAGAACAAAGAAAATATTCCTGGGTGGTAATGGTTTAGTGGTAGTGAGTGAAAGAGGAGGATCCTCGAAATTATATCGAGTCCTCCTAGTATCAACTGGATCACAAACAAGATCCCCTGCATCCTAAAGAGTAGTCTGGGCCCACTTGGGCCTCTACTCTGGCTCTACATCTTCATCTACATGCACTGAATCTGCATCTGACTATACTAACTCTGTATCTGTATCATTTGAATCCTATGAATCATAACTCTAATTGAAGAGGAGTCAGCATGTGCATTCTCATCATCTCTAATAGGTGGAAGAATAAAGGTGTCTGCTTGTGGCTATTGAGGTACATGTGAGACACTTTCCCCGAATTGGACACTACACTCAATGATGAGCTGATCCAAGGAAAGATCAATGAGTCTGTATCCCTTCACACCGTCGAGGTATCCAACAAAAATAAACTATGTTCCCTGTGGATCAAGTGCCTTCCTCTTCTCAGAGGGAATCCTGGCCCATGCACGTGAATATAAAATACGACAGTGGGTAAATTTCGGTTTGAGGCCGCTCCAAGCCTCATAGGGGGTTTTATCCTTGACATATCTATGGGGAGATCTGTTTTGGATGTAGGTTGAACAATCAAGTGCTTCGACCGATAATCTCTGTGGAAGTGACTTTGCATGTAGCATGCAAGATGCCATCTCTTTTAGAGATCCATTTTTCCTCTCAGCAATTCTGTTTTGCTGTAGAGTATAGGGAACTGTGTGCTACAACTGAATCCCTTCCTCATAAAAAATATTTTGTATCTCATGGTTGACATACTCTCGACCATTATCAGTTTGAAGGATTTTGATTTTCTTTCCTGACTGTGTCTCAACAAGGGCTTTTAAATCTTTGAGGTGTTGAAAGACCTATGATTGTTTCCTGAGAAAGAAAATCCATATGAAGCGTGATAAATCAACAACAAAAATGAGCACATACCTTGCTTTGTTGATTGATAGATGCGGAAAAGGTCCCATGAGGTCACTATGGATCAGATCTAAAGGAGAGGAAGCTCTCTGTGTCTTTTCTTTGTCGAATTTCTCTTGAGGGTGTTTTCCAAGAACAGATCCCTCACAAATTCCTTTGGAGAAATGGATGTATGGTAGACCATAAACCAATCCCTAATTTCTAAGTTGTTTCATATATTTGAAATTTAAATGCCCGAGCCTTTCGTGACATATCCTACAGCTTTCGTTAGCATGGGTAAGCAGTAAAGTAGAATCTGGTTCAATAAATTCAGAAAATGTTTAAAGTCTAGATTAATGATTTACCTGACCGGTAGCAACCCTGGAATTGGTTTGTATGTCATAGATATCCACTGCATCAGGTGTGAATATGACTTTCTTTCTGGCGTCAGAATTTTTCATATGATACACGGAGAGAATATTGATGGAAAGTTTGGGAACGTGCAACACATTCTCGAAGCTTTTGTTGGTGATTTCAATCCTTCCTTTGTCGGTGACCTTGACTGGAGAGTTGTACCCCATCAGAATAGGAGGACCTTTGCATGCATCCAATGAAGAGTAGACCTCTTTTGTGGAATCCATGTGGCGTGATTGTCCCAAATCTACGATCCAAGCATCGGGTGAGTCGTGAATGACAATAAAGGCATGACTAGAATTGCCTTTCTTGGGATTCTGATCATCTGGCTTCTTCTTCTTGGCACCCTCGGGGATGCAATATCCAAGGTTTTTTTTCTGAATTATTTGAGTAATTAGATCTATTTTTTTCTGCATACATGCAAATTCTAAATGAAATCCTTTATGGAAGTATGTGCATTTCTCCCCTTTTCTTCCCTTTCCACCTTTGGATCCGGAGGCATCGTTGAAGGGTTTTGAGTACCCTTCCTTCTTCGGATTTGCATGAGATTTCCTTTTGTATTTATCTTTAGATTTTTGATATTGATGACCGCTTCCATCTTGCACAGTAAGTGCATGTGCCTTTGGGACTTTGATTTTTCCCATGTTGATGAGCTTGGTCTATTCTTGTGTCAGAGATTCGATAAATTCCTCAAGAGAAGGCATATTCCAGGTGGCTCCAGAGGCGAATTTGACTGAATGGAATGTGGATACAAACACTAAGAATTCAGGACCAAGTTTGGAGAGAATGGTGAGAACCATTTGTTTCTTGTCCTTAGATTTATCAACTCCGCAAGCTTTGCGTTGCGAAAACAAATCCTTATATTTGGTAAACAAATCTTGGAGATTGTCGAAGATTTTTGGATCCAATGTGAGAAATTCCACCTCGAGCATGTGTCCCCTCATCTAATCCTATTTTCCAAAAATCCCTTCCATGGTGGTCCAGGCTTCATTGGGGATTTTACAGGAAGATATGTGAAAGAGGAGATCAGAAGAAATGAGACTGCAAATTGTTCTGAATGCTTCATCCATTCGATTTAGATACTTGGATTTTTCTATGGCTGATGTTGGTTCTGTCTCTGTGTTCATGGTTAACCTATAAAATTATTTGCTTCGAAGATTCATGATCATCTTCTCCTTCCATGCAAATAAGTTTTAAGGTGTAAGAATGAATTCATTTGGGAATTCCATTTTTCCGTTGTCTCTTCGGTACCTACAAAAATAATTTGGTGTGTCTTTTGCCTAGCAGTTCGTCAGCTCTGATACCATGTAAATGTGTTGAACCTGCACAAAATATATCTAGTTGGAAATTGACATACACATTTGAAGAGAAAATAGAAGAAAAGAGAAACAGGAGAGAAAGAATGGAAGAATTCTCATTAACCAAATGAATGAATGATAATTTACACATGATATACTCTATATAACTCAACCAATGTGCACTGGAGAAGAAGCCAATGTGTCATAGTGGTGTTATAGAGTGATCTGGACACACACCAACAGTTACAGGAGTATACTACCACCTAGTCTAGTCTCTCGGGCAGTTACGGGAGTGAAATGCCACCTAGTTAAGTTAACTAGTCTATCAATCTTTAGTTAACTGAATGAAACATAGTGAAGTGAGGAGGAGATCAAGGAATCATGGATAATGTGCTAGTCTGGTGATGACCCCAAGGAAAATACGCATTAGCTAGTGATGATCCCAATGTTGCATGGTGATAGTCCCAATGTAACATCTAGACTCCATTCAACTGATCAAACTGAAGTGAAAACTGAAGAGAATATTCTCCCTAGAGGAATATTCTTCCTAAAATATAGGAGACTGAATAATGACTAATAAACATAGGAAAAACCTTAGGAAAAATAAATCCTAGGTGTGTGTGAAGTAATTCCAACAGAGGGCATGTTAGTGTCCTACCCTAACTCCCTAATTAGATAGATAGGTTTCTATGTATGGAGACCATCTCTAGTAAATAAGGTCCATGTAGTAGTGTGAAAGAAATAATTGTAAGAAGATTTACTAGAAGGTTCCACCTACTAGAAAAATCCTTCTCTAGAATATTCCTAGGAGGTATATAGAACTATGTAAAGAAGTAGAACCAATTTAATGAGATTCCTTGTAAAGTTATTTGTAATCAAAGCTCTACTCAATTGGAGGTTTCCCCCTCGAAGAGGAAAGTGAACATTGATTTCATCAATAAAGGTATACCATTTTGTGGTATTTTAGTTCTTTATTTGGTTATTGTGGTATTTAGTCCACATCTTTAAATTTATTAATAAACAACATCACAAATGGATTGACACCATTTGTTTCCATTAAAAGGCTAAAATCACAATGTTTTTTCTTTAAAAATGGTCCATCTTTCTTTGATGTCCCTAAATGCAAAACCATCTCTAAGAATTTGCATAACACCATCTTCACTTCTCTTTCATGCATGATAATCTATAAACTATACTAAGTTTTTGCACTTGAATAATCATTCAAAACATGGAATTATGGGGATATGATGAAGAACTTTGTGGGGCACCTTATTTGGTACTTGATCAATTTAATATCTATTAATTCCACATTTAGAGCATTTAAACTTTGTTACGTGTTGTCCATAGTATATAATATGATCGTTAGGACATGGATTAATTGTGATACTCCATTCCTATATCTTTCATAATGGCACACAATTATCAATATATGTAATGCAAAGTATTTGATAGTGGTAGGAGAATATCACCTAACAATCTACAGGAAAAAAAATAATAAACTAAAAAGTGGATATTAAGGACCTATATATTACAATCACACACAAAAAAATTATATTTATTTAAATAATCATCTTTCATACCTTAGGATTTGTGTCAAATATGTGATTGAAATACCATTCAATACCTTCAGGTTGACCAACAAAAAAATAGTAGAGGAAGGGCATGTGTTTGAGTCTTTGTATAGGGATTTTCATGCCTTATCGACAAGAGGTGCATAATGATTATATTCATAGATCTCATCCATGGAAACAAATGTGTCATAGATCAATCTATTTATCCTTTCATTCTCAATAATATCAATGTGATTTTCTTCAATAGATCACCTTCAGTTCTATCACCCTCACCGTCTCTTTTATGAATTGTATCATTAGGAATTCCAAGCATAGGCGCTTTTTTCTTTTAATTACAAATAAATAAATATAATTAGTATTGAAATATTAAAACATAAAACTATTAAAAAATGACAAAAAACATGTTTTTGTTATCGTACCAAAGGGTTATATTGGGTTCTCCCTTCTAGGTGCCCATGTTCTAAGCAATGTTTCCTAGTTGTTGACCTATCAATCATTCTTCTTTTTACATTGTTGCATTTCGTGCAAATATAATAATATTTCCCATAACCAATATCAGGAAGTTTGAGATGATTCTAAGATGGTTTTTCATGATTGCTTGTATGCACAAAACAATTGCATTCATCAAGGTCAACATCTACAGTGATATCCGATGCTTCAATGATTACATAGTGTATATAAGCCAACTAGTTGGATGCACCAATGGTTGTGTTACAATTATTTGCCATTATTTTATATTTCAACTAAATATTCAACCAATTTATTAGTACAATAAGAATACATTCAAAGAATTTCACAAATAGACAATTGATCAAATGGTATTAACAAATTTTAATCAAATAAAATTATGATTATGGGTAGAAACATTTACCTATAGTTGTGTCACCTAAATCCCAACCCTTCAAAAAAAGGTTGTTTTATTTTGCATGACTGCCTTTTCGACCAGTGGAAAAAAACTTTATCAGTAGACATGTTAAAAGTATAAAATTTATTCAGGTGGATATTGGTAGCCACCCACCTGTTCCAAATTCCACTTGGCTCATCTTGACAGTTTTCAATTTAGTACGTTTCTCTGTAATTGTGACATCTATTTGTAATTGTGGGTTCTATACTTCTGGGGCTATATTGATCCCTACACAGCATCCAAGTGGATATTGGTGGCCTCCCACATATTCCAAATGGCTTATTTTGGCATTTTTCATGTCAATACATCTTTCTGTACTTCTGGGGCCGTTTTGAGACCCTAAAAAATGTTTTTTGGGCTTGCCACAGTCAAATTGTTGACAGAGTCAAAGCTTACGACCTATCACACGCCTAAAATGGAGATCGTATGCAAAATTTATGTCCCCGGGAAGTTGATGTACTAACTTACCCCAACAGGGCCCACATGACTTTTGGCGCTTCAGCTCCTAGGGTTAGGTTTTTGGATGTCTAGGGTTTTGGCATTCCTGTTTATTGTAAAAAGGCCTTCAAAGCCTCATTGTACTCATCTTCTTGTGAATGAGAGTATCCATCACATCTCTTCTCAGAGATAAGTTGCCACCATTCACTCTGTATTTTTACAGTCTTTGTACATTTCTTTCATTAATAGAAATCATGTATTGATGTATTTCTCTGTTTTTGGCAATATTTGTGTGTATTTCATTGTAATATCTCTTCTTTCATTTCGTTCCAAAAATAATCTAAATCAGTGGTATCAGAGCAGGCTTCTCTTTATCGTTTTTTAATGCATGTCCCCAACGAGGTCCAAGTATAGCAAGTTGGGTCTCCAACTTATCTCTCTTGAGGAAAATCGCTCTCGCATGCCCAAGAAACCCTCCATAGTGGAAGAAAAGAAAAATGACAGAGAAAAAGATTCTATTAACCTGTTGCTTAAGAAAGCTCTCGTGCGACAAAGGGATGAAATGATGGATAATTTTTTCCACATCCTTCAATGCCTGCCGATAACAACAGCCACATCTTCATCAAGCAACCACTTTGGAGGAACCTCTCCCTTCAAGGTACAAGTTAATTTTGATATTCCTGTATTTGAAGGTCAGATAGATGCAGATGCCCTAGAAAAATGGTTAAATATGCTAGAAGGTTATTTCTCTGTTCACAATTTTTTTGACAAGGAAAATATCACCTTTGCACTCCTTAAGGCTCTCCCCCATGTCAAACATTGGTGGGAAACTTACTGGGAGCAAAGTTCCATAGAGGAATCTAGAATGTATGGGGCCAAACCCACTTGAGATTTTTTTGTGGATGCGGTCAATGAACAATATTACCTTGTTGATAACTATGAATACCAGTACATGAGATGGACCACACTGCGACAAGAGAGGATGGACCACACTGCGACAAGAGAGGGGGCCAAATGGTGTTGGATTTCACAAATACTTTCCATACCTTGCACACCAAGCTGGGTATCAAAGACTCTGAGCGACATCTGCTTCTAACATACCGTGGGGCTCTGCATAGGTACATCCAAACTGAAATGGATTTCCTAAGCATCTCATCACTGGGAGTTACCTATCGATATGTTGTTAAAATTGAGCATAAATTTAGGCACCAGAACAAATGGGAGTTCAGGTCTGCAAATCCACAACAACCAAAGAATAATAAAGACGACCCTAACCAATAGCCTCTTGACAACCAATCCAAGACACAGGAAAATAAGGTAAGGGAAAGACGAAGAATGACACTGGGAAGTGGTGTGATTTCCATAAAAGCCCCTGGCACAACACTGTTGAATGTCACTCAAAACCGTCATTGGTGGCCGAGATCAAAGACAAGGAGCCGAAATCTGATCCAGAAAATAATGAAAAAAGGAAGATCATCAACGTAGACCCCACTGCTATCATCGCGACTGCAACAATTAAACCAGAAGAACCTGTTATCACATGTAAAATTTATGCTTTCGGGCCAGCTAAGGTTCCCATTTCTATGGATTGTCTGCAGTGTCAGATCTACATATTGTTGGATGAGTCAATGTTTTGGAGCAGATTATTGATTTAGTTTTCTTCATGCGATACTTTCCTATTCGGAGCAACATAGTGGCATTGAGATATTCTTGACGCTTTACTAAGCGACATTGGTGTTAAAATGTATCGTTTATTTTTCTCAAAATTTTGTTTCTCCTGAATGGCCAGATGTAGTACATGTTTTTCTTGCATATCTCAAAGTTGTTTTGTTCACAAATGCTATATTTGTTCGCGGATTTATTCAAAAGTTCATTTGGATAAAAAGGTAAATGGCCAGATGTAGTACATGTTTTTCTTGCATATCTCAAGGTTGTTTTGTTCACGAATGTTATGTACATGTTTTTCTTGCATATCTCAAAGTTGTTTTGTTCACGAATGCTATATTTGTTTGCGGATTTATTCAAAAGTTCATTTGGATAAAAAGGTAAATGGCCAGATGTAGTACATATTTTTCTTGCATATCTCAAGGTTGTTTTGTTCACGAATGTTATATTTGTTTGCGGATTTATTCAAAAGTTCATTTGGATAAAAAGGTAAATGGCCAGATGTAGTACATGTTTTTCTTGCATATCTCAAGGTTGTTTTGTTCACGAATGTTATATTTGTTCGCGGATTTATTCAAAAGTTCATTTGGATAAAAAGGTAAATGGCCAAATGTAGTACATGTTTTTCTTGCATATCTCAAGGTTGTTTTGTTCACGAATGTTATATTTGTTCGCAGATTTATTCAAAAGTTCATTTGGATAAAAAGGTAAATGGCCACATGTAGTACATGTTTTTCTTGCATATCTCAAGGGCTACATGTTTTTCTTGTATATCTTAAGGTTGTTTTGTTCACGAATGTTATATTTGTTCGCGGATTTATTCAAAAGTTCATTTGGATAAAAAGGTAAATGGTCAGATGTAGTACATGTTTTTCTTGCATATCTAAAGGGCTACATGTTTTTTCTTGCATATCTCAAGGTTGTTTTGTTCACGAATGTTATATTTTTTCGTGGACTTTTTCAAAAGTTCATTTGAATAAAAATTCAAGGGCTACATGTTTTTCTTGCATATCTCAAAGTTGTTTTGTTCACGAATGTTATATTTGTTCGCGTGCGAGACAGAGTTGGCTTGCTCGTGCTTCGCACCTGCAACTGCTCTTGTCCTGGCTCATCTGCCTTTACCTGCAATTGCTCTGTTCCTTCACCATGGCTCGAAAGAGAGGTAGACCTCGCCGTGGCGCGACCTGGGAGGCACATAAGGCGCAACGGCGACGAAATGAGCAATTGGAACGCGCCTTGGCTCTGGCGACATCCATTCTTCGGAAGAAATCCAGGGCAGAGAAATTGGCGCGGCTTGCCACCATTGCTGAACCAGGAGCTGGCTGTAGCCGAGACGTCAAGGCTAATACACCGGGAGCTCGGCAGGAAGCTGGTACTGAGGAGGAGTTTCCCCCCTGCATAGTGGTGGAAGACCCGTTCATGGAGGACCTGTCGATTACAGAGAAAACCCGCGCCACTGCGGCGACCCATCGGGAGGAACGCAGACCCACTCCGGCACAGGTAGACGATACCCCCGGCTGTATTGTGGAAGAAATCCCCTGGCCTGATGACGATAATTGCAGCTGCCATGACATACAGGTGAATGAAGCAGGCACGAAGGGTGCAGAGGTTGATGTGGAGCAGAGGGTGTTCGACGCGGGTTTTGGAGTGGTGGTAGACGTGGGTGGAAGCATGCATGGCTCACTCATCTGGGAAGAGCACCTGGCTCTAATGTTCGACCTTCGTGGCCACTTGTCTGACCTGGAGCATCGTGCCCTCCTCATAGGCCAACGCATGGACATGCTCCTCGATGCATTTTCCAATGCTCCAGCTAAGCGGAAATGCCCCCTCTGCGCGCAAGCATTCACCACCTAGCTGGGTCCACGCGACAGACTGGCGAGGATGACAGGTCACTAGGCACCTAGGTTTTTATGCTCTCTTGGTTCCTAGTTTTATTATGTTACTGTTTTATGTGCATTTTGGACCATAGACATCTGTCCTGGTTTCCTCCGGGCAGGACAGATGCTACTCTGTTTTTATGTTTTATCATGCTACTGCTACTCGCCCTCCACCTATGCTGGTTTCCGATAATCAACAACATTTTGGGTGATATCAGACATACTCTTTTGTATACTCTGTAAAAGTTTTTTTGTCTATCTAATATAGCAGGTTCCACTTTTTTATTTAAAAAAAAAAATATTTGTTCGCGTGAAAAAGTTCATTTGGATAAAAACTCAAGGGCTACATGTTTTTCTTGCATATCTCAAGGTTGTTTTGTTC
This sequence comes from Picea sitchensis, assembly GCA_010110895.2. Classification (NCBI taxonomy): domain Eukaryota; kingdom Viridiplantae; phylum Streptophyta; class Pinopsida; order Pinales; family Pinaceae; genus Picea; species Picea sitchensis. The sequence goes on from SNQJ01S0029761.1 coordinate 34,680, forward strand.
ATGAATGTTATATTTGTTTTTCTTGCATATCTCAAGGTTGTTTTGTTCACGAATGTTATATTTGTTCGCGGACTTTTTAAAAAGTTCATTGCATATCTCAAGATTGTTTTGTTCACGAATGTTATATTTGTTAGCGGACTTTTTCAAAAGTTCATTTGGATAAAAAAGGTATTGCGCTTCTTCATTGAAGCTTATTTTAAGTCGCAAGGAAATAAGCACCAAACTCAAGCCAGCACCCAAGACCAAGCGCGAAGCCACGAAGAGCATTTTCTTTGCACCACGCACCAATAAAACGATCAACCATCGACATATATAAAACACAATGTATCAATTTATCTCAGCAATGTGGGATAATTCGCACAGAATGATAAAAAGGGTCAAATTCCAAAAAACTACAGGATCGCCAAATAAATCTGAAAAGTGCCAAATGTCTTGATTGATATCGTGTTGATGTGAATGCACTGTACCTAGCTCAGATTGAATGACAATCCGATGCTAAGGTGTCTCATTGCTTGTGAATTCATACTCTAAGATAAATTTTAAAATGCCAAGTGTCTGGAATATCGCCATTGGCAAAGAGCAACGTCAAGCCATGAAGAAGGAGCCCACATGGATCATCACAGTCAAATAGTAGGAGGCCCGAAAATTCCATCTTGAAGCATAAAAAAGGCTCTAATTAAATGCCAAAGCCTTAACGCCATCTGTTGAAACCAACGGTCATAAATAACTGTATATAGAGAGGAAGGTTTGATATCAATGACAAATTCAATGGCTTCCAAGTTGACTAAGCATTTTCAGATTAAATAGTAGATCCAATTGGTCCTGAAGATGTGCTCAGTGTTGTCACGAGCTCCACTCTAAGTGTGCGCAGGTGTCCACTAAATGCAAACCCACATTAGATTCATTTGAGGATGAAGTATCTCCTTTGGAAATGGTTTCCATTGATGTTACCTTTCAAGGAAGAAGAGATTGTTCTGTGCTCCAAGACAAGAAAGTTAGAATATATATCTTCTCCAGGTTCTGGTGCTCTAGTGATTTGGTACAATTAAGACTATAAATGTTATTGGCTTGATCGATATGCATAAGAAAGTGGCTTGTTTGGAAACATAAGAGAGAAATACATTATTTACACGTCGTGACACAAAGCAGTCCAAATCTGAAACTCTGATGTTATCTCAAATAATGAAAATGGAAACATGGCACTCGCTGCGCAAGCGCTGGACAACTCAGTTGTGCAGCGAATTGCATATCTACACTGTGCAAGTTGACAAGGCACCAAATTAGCATTTGGATTAGCTCCTAATCATCTCCAGACTTCCAGTTGGGCTAAAGGTAGATTTGACGAATGAGGAGACTAACGCTATGGAAGGAAAAGCATATCGTTTCAGTTTCCTTGGCAGGGTTTTTATACATACAATATTTGTGTTTGGTTTTCTGGGAAACAAGGCGGCTATCATTGGTTTTGGTTTATAATATGTAAGCAAAACAACGTTTTAATTGAACAATAACGCCGAGCTGACAGAACACACATGTTATTTTAAATCAAGTTGACAAAAGAAGGGTTGCATAACTGATTTCAATTGAGTTCGATTCAACCAATGCCAAGATTCTCCAACGCATAGCATTTTCAACAAATTTGAAAACATGGTAGTCCCAAAATAAATGACAGTATACTTGTTTTCGTTGCATATAAAATAAGATTGAACAATTGGAGGCTTTACTTGTTTCCACAAACTTAGTAGTAAGAGGTGGGCTCGAGTTTCTTCCCATATTTTGTGATAGAAGATCAACTAAAACTTAAGATTATTTCCAGCAGGGCATGTGATCAAACAGTTCCATATTTTCAGGCTACAGTTAGGGGACAAAGGGCAGTAAATCAACTTCAGATTTTATGAATTAAAATTAGAAATTCTTGATCTTATTGAGGTACACATGGAAATCAAATGAACACTTGGCAGCTAAGAGATTCTGAATATCATTCCAACTCCAGCAACACCTACAGCTCGAGACACTTTGCAACCTGTTTATTATAGTTTATCTTTAATGATTGTATTTGATTATTGGAAAACATGATGGTTATTATTTTATTGTTTAAACATGTATTTTGTAATTATAAAAGGGGGGGGGTTCGACCTTCAACGGGAGAAGAAAGATATTGTATTGTGTATCATTTTTCCTGCATATTTTATGAGTTAATGTAGAAGTAGATATTTATCATGGTGATGTTCCAAGTATGTCTTTTCTTCTGTAAATGATCATTTCCATTAATGTTTATTCTCTTCCAGTATTTGAATGAGAGTATATGTTTGGAATTCATCTTTATCTGATGCTCTATTTATGCAGTAAATACTCGTTTATGTGTTAAGGATTACATGTTTCAGAATTCATCTTGATTTGGTGCTCTATTCATGGTGATCTTACTTCTTTGGTAATTATTCTAAAACTGCATTAAGAACACATCCCAGGCTAGATTCTCTTAATGTAATGGGTTGTCCTTTTCTCTTTTTTGTTGCCATCTCAATACTGTTTATTTGCTGAAAAACATCACCTACTTTGCCTTTGTTTTCAGAGAGTACATAACCAATTATTGACACAATATCTTTAAGCTCAGACCTTGACTCCATTGTCCATTGTTTTCTTCTTTGAGATTGTCTTACCAACCCCTTTAAGCTTCAAAAAAACTATAATATTGCGGAATATGACCTCTGTGTGCTCATTTATAAATATTTTTGAGTATTTTCAATCTTTACATATTTGAGAGTGCCATATCTGGTTGTATAGGTCAGAATACAACCTAAAGTGGTTTGTGGTTACTTCTGTGGTTTCCCTCCCGTAGCCAAGAGAAATTATAGAGTGATAACAGAGCCAACAGATCCTGAAGAGGGGGATCGCCTCTTCCATTCACAGATTTGAGTGAAAGGGACCCTGTTGCATTTCATTGTTGATAGTGGAAGCTAAAAAAACCTCATCTCAGCTGAGGTCATCAAATAGTTGGGGTTGTCAACAACACCACACCCGCAGCCTTACCACATCGGGTGGCTTCGCCAAGGACTATATCTCTGTGTCAACCAACAGTGTCACCTGTCCTATGGCATCCAAACCTTCAAGGATGAGGTAGTGTGTGATGTTGCCCCTCTTGATTTCTGTGATGTTGTTTTGAGCCAACCATATATGTGGAAAAGTCATGTTGTTTATGAGTCTCGACCTCGTAGTGTCATTATTACTCTGGGGGGTCATATCTACAAGATACCATAGGTAGTTCTGACTATTGTTCCACCAAAACAGTGCCACAAGGTAATCTCTCATACTGCTAAATTCAACCTCTTCACAATCTATTCAAAGGATGAACAAAAGGCCACTGCAACCACTGCGGCCTCAACACCTTCTATCCAGTAGAAGCATATTGCAGAAGGTAAATAAGATATTGCTTCTTCACCTACGATGGTGCCTACACAATGCCATGTCAAGCCATGATACAAGAGATTGGTGGAACATATTCAACCCCGCCAACAACAGGTTCATGACAACCTTCCACAAACCAATTAACACAACTTCTCTAGCAAGGAAAGTAGCTCACCAAGATTCAGATTCATCAAATGCTTTCCCCTCTTCCCCGAGAACTTAATGAAATACAGACCATTGCTTCCTAAGGGTGGAGGAATGATCCAGGTGAATATTGGTGGCCACCCACATATTCCAAATTCCACTTGGCTCATCTTGACAATTTTCAGTTCAACACGTTTCTCTGTAATGGTGACATCTCTTTGTAATTGTGGGTTCTTCACTTTCGGGGCTGTATTGAAGCCCTACACAACATACATGTGGATATTCGTGGCCTCCCACCTATTCCAACTGGCTTATTTTGACAGTTTTCATGTCATTACATATTTTTATACTTTCGAGGCCATTTTGAGGCCCTAAACAACATTTTTTGGGATTTACACTGTGAAACTATTAAGAAAGTCAAAGTTTGATGGCATAACGTGTAGTTCTTGAAACGACCTTTCCAACGAGCCATCACACGGCTAAAATGGAGATTGTATGCAAAAGTTATGACCCTAGGAAGTTGATGTACTAACTTATCCCAAATGGGCCACATGACTTTTGGCGCTTCATCTACTAGGGTTAGGTTTTTGGATGTCTAGGGTTTTGACATTCATGTTTATTGTAAAAATACCTTCAGAGCCTCATTGTACTCATGTTCTTGCGAATGAGCATATCCTTCACATCTCTTCTTAGAGATAAGCTGCCACCATTCTAGCGAGTTCATTCACTATGTATTTTTATTGTCTCTGTACATTTCTTTCATTAATAGAAATCATGTATTGTTGTATTTCTCTGTTTTTGGCAATATTTGTGTGTATTTCATTGTAATATCTCTGCTTTCATTTTGTTCCGAAAATAATCCGGATAAAAAACAATCGTTGATAAAAGAAAATCATACAAAAAAGTGTGTATATGGGAACATAATGTTGCTCATGAGATGTTTCAAATATCAGTTAATCGGTGTTATGTGTCTAACGTCGGTTAAGTGATGTTTTTTGGAGACAATTTAAAAGGAAAAATATAGATTTTACATTTTTTTCACCGATTTTCATTGTTAATTTTGTTTTAAACAAATGTTCATTCAAACTTTGGATTTTGAGCCCAAATATAGTAGTGTAATCAACTACAGTGCTAGGTTATCACAAGCAAGATCCCAATGGTTTCTTTCTTTGTCCCTAAAATTGAGTGGTATCTCTACTCTCATCTTTTCCCCTTTTAGTAGATAGTGTGTGGGGGGG
>SNQJ01S0029762.1:2844-18360 GCA_010110895.2 Picea sitchensis
TTGTGCCTTCATATAGGGATTCAGTGGCATTTTGAAGGATAGGTTTATCAAAAATATATTCATCATCATTGTCCTCATCACTGTCATCATTATCATCCTACAAGTTGTCCTCCTCCATGTTGACATTATCATCCATTGGAGCATTATAAATGTCTTGGATCAATCTGTTTGTCCCATCATCATCAACTGTATTATTAATATCATCATTTTCCATAGGAATAACGTGATCACCATTATCCACACGATTAAGTTCAGTTTGTTCTTCACTATTATCTCTATGAAAACGTCTCCTGCTAGGCGACATCACATTCTTAGGATGATTTTTATTTAATAAAAACAATGGAAGAAATAAAATACAGTTAGAGTATATCACAAATATTATTTTGAAAGATAAATTAAAAAAAAAACAATTAATGTATAATACCCTTAAAGATCTATAATAACTAATTACTTAGCATGGGATGATATTCATTACCCCCTTCAACATGCCCATTCTCCCTACAATGTTTTTCAACTATTTTTAAAGGTAGTCTTCTTCCATTAAAACCCCTACATTCACAACAAGGGAAATAACATTTCTCATCACCATGAATCACCATGTGCCTCTTTAACATAACAAGCTCTCTTTTCTCGTCTGGAGTTGACATTGTAATTACCTATTAGAACAAATCTATTCAAATAATTTGGTATATATTTAGATATTTGTAATGAAAATTATACAACATGTTCATAAAAAATAACGGACAAAGCATGAAACCTAAAAGCATGAAACATTAATAAGAGGAGGTGGATCTATCATCACCCAAAATCACACTATATAATATTAAGTCCCTAATAAAAATTAGGGTAGATTTAGGGATACACAAGAGTATTGATGCCCAATATCAACAAAAAATCCACTTCTCTTCACTTCTAGTTGGTTCTTTTCCAACTCAAGGAGGAAACCCTAAATGTAAATTTACTAAGGCAAGGATATTTAGATATTCAATAAGTTCCATGAAATAAAAGAACAAAATTAGAGTGATTGAATCTAATTAGAGTGATTGTAGTTGAATCAGTAATCTTTTTACTCTATCAAAAGTGGATAAACCATAAAATCTTTATAAGGAGTTAAAATAAACCATAAAATCTGATTTAAGGAGTGAAAACAAACCATAAAATAGTTCAATAGCACCAAATTACTAAATCACACAGAAAATTTTCAAGTACTGACCTTCAAAATCTCAGTTGTGTAGAGTCTGATCAATTCAATGTTTCTCTTCTTGAAAGAGAATTGAAATCAAGATTTCATAAGAAACCAAAACACCATTGCATTAGAACACCCGAATGATTTTCGTAACTGTAGAAAATGATTGTCGCAACTATAAAAAAATTGTCGTAACTAAGATATATATATAGGATTGATTTGTCGTAAATGACCGTTTGATTCTCACACGTGCCATTGTTGGTTGCTATAGCGACTAACTGGTGGTCGGTCGCTCTACCGACCAACTTTTGTCATTAAAACGACCAACTTGGAAGGTTAGTCGCTAGAGTGCCCAACATTTGGACCCCGAAAAAAAAAGTATATTTAGTCCAAAAAAAGCAAAACAAATACAATGAAATTTTAAACCGTAATAATATTTCTTCATAATTTGTGCCCAATGTAGTAGTGTATGTTTGGTGGCCATGACTTGTATTACTTGACATGGATATTTTCATGTTGGCATTTATGCTTTGATACATTTGTATTCTGAGTATGGGAATTCCTACCTCAGTGATGATATATTATTGTACTGTATTTCCTTGTTTGTTGACAGGTTTCTGACTGATGTGTTCCTTGTTCCCTACACACACTCGACAAAGTATTTCAGCTATCACTATGTTCTAACTTCATACTTTTGGGGGATCAATGTTACACATTATTTTCGTCACCACTATGAATGTTAATGATGTAAACCTATCCTTTTTCTTGAGAAGGATCAATGGCTTGAATCCCCAAAGAAGAATGAAGATACATTTTCCCAGAGAGATGGAACTATACTTTTCCTTTGTCAAAAAACTTGGAAAAAGGGATCGTCGCACCTTTCTTTGTGTTAAGGGTGAGATGATATAGGATCATTGCAGGTTTCACCATAGTGGTCTACAACATCGTTACAGTTTTATCAATGTTAAGGGTGTGATGATTTTCGTACGAAGGAAAAAGGGGAATTTCTCGAAAGTTATAGAATGGAAGCTTCGAGGGTGATGTGGCCTCCAATCAGTTTGGATTTGAGTCACATCCTTGATCTCTTGGGATCATTCTAACCTCTTCACGCTATCCTTTTCAGCCTATAAAAGGAGAGGATTTCTCATGGGGAAATTTGGATTTGAGTTGGCTAGGTTTTGGTGTGAGCTTGAGTATTTTTTGTAGCTTTGGTCTTTGCTTTGTCAAGATAGATTGTTGATATCAGAATCTGTGGAGTAGAAGTGTGTGGGAATAAAGGAATTGTTGGAAGGGACCTTACAACATCAAGGCATTGGTTGTATTCCCATTTTCATATCTTTAATATGGTGATATATTTCTTTCCCATAAAATTGGTCTTATTTTATTGTATGACTCCTTGATCACATACATAGGTTTTGTTGAGTATACATTGTTTCTTTCACTTCGTTGGCTTGTGTATTTTTATAGGTTCAACATCCCATAAGCCTTGAAATGGAGCGAGGATGACACTAGCAAGGAAAAACGACATTTAAAAGGTATGTCATTTATCTCTTGTTAGTTAGTATGCTTTATAATTAAAACTTAGGGAAAGTTTTATATTTTGTCTTGTTTTGTTCTAGTTTCAGGGTGAAACTAGGGAGATCTATTTGTGTCTGCACTTACCAATTTGTCTGATAAAAATCCACTTGTAAGAGAAATTGTTTTGAAATTCACAAAACCAAGAAGTGTGGCAATGATGTAGGCTCGAGGACTTCTAAGTTTGGTGGATTCAATTTGGAAATCTATTTCTGATATAGATTGCACCATGCAAACCTAAAAAAAACAAATAATTCTCACTCAAATTTACAATTCTCAAGACTTGTTAATTAGATAGATATGTAAAGTAGTCCTATAATTATATTCCTTGATTAAAGTATTAAAAGGAAACTAGCATAACCTCAAGCTATATAGGTAAGGTTCCTTACTACTGAATGCATTTATCCTATGTAGTATGTAGTGTGCTTGAACAACTGAATTCACATGATTTTGAGAAACATGTTTTTCAAGGTGATATAACTTATGGTATTTAAAATTGTGATAGTTGGTTGATAAAGGGAACTCATTGACCAAAAACGTAAACCTACATTATAGGAACAATAAGTTAATAACTATAAATGTCTCAAATGTTGAGTCAACTTTACATGCTTTGTCATGTCCTTCATATATTCTTCCATGAACCAAAGGACAACTTATCAACCTACAATATTCTCAATTTATTTCTCTAATTAAAGTAGGACTTCTTCTATAGGCCTTCAAAGGTTTCCAATAAAAATTCCACCATCTCCAAAGTCAGGAACATCCACAAAAAAATGTGTCATAACCAAAAAAAATCTTTACTACAATTAATATAATACATGTTACATTGCATTTCCCTCTTTGGCATTCAGATAAATAATATAAACAAGAACAAAATATAAATTCCAAAATATTCTCAATGTTATTCACAAGGGTTTGAATAAAAAATTAACATTGTGCCTATTTTAGGCTCCAAGGGTAACATTGTGGTATGTTTGTATCTATAGAAAAATTATGGATATATAGGAATACAAGAATATGATATAATTCCAACCATCAATTTTATAAACATTGTCTCTCTTTGCCATTGGAAATTGTATAAACAAGAATGAAATATGAATTTGCAAAAGATTCTCAATGTTATTCACAATTGTTTGACCAAATTGTAACATGGTTGTTGGCCCTTGGTCATGTATTAAGGAAGAAAGCGAAGATTAAGGAAGAAGAAAGACAAAGTATGAAGTGCGTGGAAGGTACACAAATCGAGGAAGGATCGAAGTGGTTAAAGAAGCATAAAAAAAGGAACGAAGTAAAGGAAATCAATCCGTTGAAAGAGAAGATAAAGGAAGACAAAGAAACAATGAAGATAGATCGTCGAAGTTCTTAAAATGTGGGTTATGTGGACCTTGGGTTTTGGCACTTGGGATTCGGTCCATGGTTTTCTAAGAGTCATGGAATGTATAAATAGAGATCTAGAAGAGTTTATATGGGAGGCGATAGTGATGTCGAGATGTAAAAGTGTTATGTTTTAGGGTATTCTTGTATTTTGGGTTTTTAGCTGGGTGCAAAGATCGACTCTGTAGCTGGGTGCCCAAGCATAGGAAATAAAGAGGAAGAGAGAAGGATTTGAAAATGAGTGAGAATATAGAACTGTATATCTTCATCTATTCTATCAATAAACACAGTTCTATAGACGTATCCCTAGGGAGAGGGTGAACCACGTAAAATATTGTTGTTCCATGTGGTTGATTCTTTGTTACTTACTACCTTTTACACTTTTATATCATTGTTATGTTTCCCATCGAAGTTAAGCATAATACTGTTAAGAATATATGGGATATTTTGTGTTGTTGTTTTGGAATAATCTTGCATTTCCTCTGGTTGTAGAAACTTGTGTCCTGCAACCCCCCTATTGCTACTTTGGGTGAGACTTCATCTGCTTCGTAGGTGTTTTCGTAAGGGCAAGTAGTCAGGGTTTGTTGGTGCATTGTTATATTTGAACCCTGGGTCTTCCCCGATGCCAACAAATGGTTCCATTGTTGGGATTGGGATCTTCTTGAGGGAATTTCAAGGTGGTTTCCATCGAAGACAAAAATTCAGAGTTGGATAGAAGAACAAGAAAAGGACTTCACCGAAGCTCAAAAAAAGAGCCCTAGCATTAGTACAAAAGACTGGTTGGGAAGGTACATTTTTATTGATGTGCACGAGATTTTCTTTGTAGGAGTTCATCAGGAGTTGTACGAGTGGTTGGCCAGACTAGCAGACACTCAGTTTGAAATCAGATCTAGACCACCTGTGGTTTGGACATCGACGTTGACTAAGAAAGTCAAGAAAGTTGATAACATTGTGTCAAGTGCAGTGGATCTCTAGTTTGACAACACTATTGGAGGGTACATTACTGAATTTTCTATTGACATAGTGGAATCATATAGTCAAGAAGAGAGGTATTTCTTCAAGGGACCTATAGGAAAGTTTCTACGCTTTTTGAAGTTGAATATTAAGATGGTATTGCATGAGAAGAATATCTTAAAGATACAGTAATCAATTGGATTTTAAATATAATGTTCAAGAATTCAGACAGTGATAGTGACACAACGGTTGGACACACGTGCAGTGGGAGATCATTTATAAAGATTCCTCTTGCGAACCTATTTAAGAAGAGTTATGGGCCATTATCACAAGATGAAGGATTCTACAGTGGAGAAGAAGCAAAGTGATCAGATGAAGAGTATTTAGAGTTCACAAGGGCATAGGAAGTAGAGACTAGAGAACCTCACCGATAAGAACCAAGAACTTCAGGTATTGCACCTACTTTCGAAGTAAGTATTACTACTCCTCCTATGGTTTTAGTAGCACCAACTAACCAAAGTAACCAGAGTAATCAGAGCACTCAAAGTACTGCCACAAGAAGTTTAGTATAGGCTCAATCGAGAAACCAAGTAAACTCAATGGAAGATGAAATGAGGTTAACTATTTTCATAGGATATGGATCTGAGGATCATGACCGACAATGGTTCTTATGTGAAGTTGTATGGAGCATTAAGCAAGTCACGAAGATGTTAAGAGAGATCAGTTTAGTACTACCTTGAGGGATAGTGCATTGAGTTGGTATATGAAGTTTGTTACAACATCTGTATAGCCTAGAGAGTTGAATGACATTAAGACTGCATTGAGTGCAGAGTTCAAGAATCCTAATTCGGAGTCGCAATGCATTATAGAGTTGAAGGAAATCAAGCAAAAGGTGACTGAACTTGTTTGGGAATTTGATCAGAGGTTTAAGACCTTGACAGGTCGTTTAAGTTTTCAGATTCCAAACGAACAACATAAGGAATGGTACATTGCTTCCCTCCTTCCACACATTATATTTCCTGTAATGAAACAGAAGGTCGCTTCGCAGGATGAAGCATTAGATATTTCCATGAAACTAGAAGCAGCCCCTGTAGGCAAATCCAGTCCAGGTATGAGTTAGATTTTGAATCAATTAACTAGTTTATCTTTACAGGTTGAAGACATGAATAAAGACAGAGGAAAAGAGAAAAGAGAATACATCTGGTGTATCAAATGTAAAGCAGAGGGCCATGAAAAAGAGCACTATCCTTTATTTAGTGAATACTTGGCCTCTAGAGCTCCTAACCCTTTGAAGTAGGCTACTTTACCATGGTACGAGGTATGTAGAACTAGACATTGCCCTGGTGAATGTTATTATATGCAGAAATATGTCCAAAGACCCACCAATATTTATTGTACATTCTGTATATATGTGGGGCATGATGAGAAGGATTGTAGGGCTTATGATCTCATGCATGAAAGATCAAGGGATGCATATATAATTCAAGGAGAATTACAACCTGAAGGGAATGTTGCACAGTTCAATTCCCCAGGAAGAGGAAGCTTCAACCCTCGCAGTGGGTTCAAAGGAAGATGATGAGGAGGAGGCATGGGTTGAGGTCGAGGTCATATTATTTTCTATAACTACGCCCAGCTAGGTCATTTGGCAAGGGGTTGTCAGAACCATTGAAATACTTGCAGCTACTTTAATTCATTTGACCATGTCATTGAACATTGTCCAGTATTGTTAGCTAAAGTTTAGGAAAGACGATGTGGAAACCAAAATATCCAGAAAATATTAGTTGAACCTCGCGGTGAGGAACCCAAAGTCGCTATTATTACTAGAGGATGCATTGTGACTCCATGAAAGACTACATATGGATCATGGATCAGAATATCTTCAGTGAAGGTGCCATTGTTTGATCCAAGGAAAGAAAATAATAATTTTGAAGAAGAAAGAAGAGAATTTGTAGGTGAACATGTTTCTTCATCTAGGGCACAATCAGAAGTAAGGGAATTTGAAATGCCTCCAACATTTTATCAGTCTGCCCCACCTAGACAAGGAAAAGAGGTAAGCAAGCTTTTGGACTTCTTGTATACTTGTATTGATTTGATTAAAGATGAAAGAGTTGTCTAGGAACTACAACACCTGATAAGACAATATGAAATTGGAAGAGTAGATTCTCTATTGAGTAGAGATGTGAATCAAGTATCTAGAAAAAGGAGGACAAGCAAGGAACTTCACCTTAGTGCTCATATTGGAGACTATGACATGGACTATGTGGTCCTCGACCTGGGATCAGAAGTAAATGTTATGATGAAGAAGACTTGGGCATTAATGTGAAAAAATAAATTGATTTACTCTCCTATTAGGATNTTCTTGTATACTTGTATTGATTTGATTAAAGATGAAAGAGTTGTCTAGGAACTACAACACCTGATAAGACAATATGAAATTGGAAGAGTAGATTCTCTATTGAGTAGAGATGTGAATCAAGTATCTAGAAAAAGGAGGACAAGAAAGGAACTTCACCTTAGTGCTCATATTGGAGACTATGACATGGACTATGTGGTCCTCGACCTGGGATCAGAAGTAAATGTTATGATGAAGAAGACTTGGGCATTAATGTGAAAAAATAAATTGATTTACTCTCCTATTAGGATTAGGATGGATAATCAACAAGCAGTGATCCCCTTTGGAAGACTAGAGCATGTCCCTGTGGACATCGATGGAGTGAGGACATTTGCAGACTTCAAAGTGATCGATATTATTGATTATAGTTGTCCCTATCCTGCGTTGTTAGGTATTGATTGGGATTTCGACAATTTGACTGTTATTGACCTGAAAAAGAGAAGAATGACATTTGAAGGTGATGACCTTAGGTTCATTGCACCTCTTGATCCCAATGAAGGTCACAGATACACATAACCTATAAGAGAAGAAGATTGTTCCTATTAGATGAAGAACATCTATAAACTGATAGCAAGACAAAAAGATTATATTAATCCTAAAAAATATGGAAATCTAAGTTGTCAAAGTGAAAGTGCATGCTCGTCAGCTTCAGAAGAAGCAATGGAAAATTGGCAAAACAAAATGTATGAAGTCTCTACGTGAGGTGTGCCATATTGACTAAGGCAGTTAGATGGATTGGCAAAAAAGTAAGTAATCTTCCTACATCTGATGGATTGAATAATTTAGCGACATTTCTATTTGAATTTTAAGGAATTGTACCAGTACAATAGAGGTTGTTGGCACTAGATGAAGCCTTGAAAGAAATGCTAGCTATATGGTGGGGAATGTTGTCACAAGAGTTGGTTCTAGGTTGTAATAGAGCCAAGCCTTAGCACATTTTAAATGAAAAAATAAGTTATCACTCAGAACTTGATTTGGGTTGCGTGCAAGTAAATTCTGAGATAACCATGAACCAATTTTGATTAGAAGATGCCCCTTCCAACTCGAGAGGGATATCTCGAATATATTTCACGATAGGAAATCCAATAAGCTTAACAGCGGGAATATCTGCGGGTAACAAAAAATTTTGAGGTTTTTAGGGTTGATGGGTTGGACAAGGAGGTATTCCATTGGGCATGGATTCAAATGATCAATCAAAAAATAAGAGTGTTTCGAAAATGGAAATCCATGGAGCAAAGGCAAGACAGAAGTTGATTACAAAGAGAAGGGCTTATAAAAGTATGGTAACAGAATAAGGAGAAAACATATCAATACACAAGGAGCACTTAGCGATGAGTGAATTCCAAGAATAAATCAGTGGAAAGAGATGGTTGGGATAGAGCATCTAGAAAAGGATGAATTATGAACCTTGATCTCTGCAAGAAACAACCTATAACCAGTCTGCAACAGAGCATCTAATAGAGGATGAATTCTATTACAAAACAATTACAAATCGAGAAGAAAAGATAGATGGAGTGATATTGAAACTAAGAAAATGGACAAACTTTGCAAGAAACATCACAAGAATATCTGATATGGATAAAACATGCTTCTGCAATATTTTATTAAACTAAAAATGAAAGCTACAGCCCGGGAGTACTACTCATGTGTCTTTCCCTCCTTTCTTCTTCAAGAAGATACAATAATATAGGTATTCTTTCAAATAACTGAAAAACGATTCGAATTAAAAAATAAATCCCTCTAGAAATGAACAGGTATCTCATGTAGGTATTGAGGTCGAAATCCTCCCAAAAGATAACAATAGTTACCATCAATTTCAGAAACTTTCTGCCATAGAAAATGGCTCAAATTGTTGAAAATTGGGGCTACGGTTATGGTTTTGTATCTCTTGAATAGTGACAGCTGTGTATAAAATGAAAGAATTTTTTGTGCATCTATTTTTTCTGAGAAAAAACCTCTCTTATTTCCTTTAGATCCATTTCCATTTGCCCCAGATATGCATTTTACAAACATGTGTCAAAACATGATGATATGAGATCCGAAAATTAGGGCTCGGAGATGGATTCGATTCTCCCAATATGTGACACCTGTAGGAAAACTAAGAGAGTCTATTGATCTTTGATTTGTTAGGCAAATAATCCTCCGATAATTTCTCAAAAGGATCCTCTAGTCGCTCAGAATCATCATTTGAAAATGATGACTCAACACAGTGAAAAATGCCATATTTCTGAAAATGAACCTCACCTTTTAGGGGGCTTTTGACTGCCTTCCCAAGCTCCAAATGAAATTATGAAGACACCACTGGAAATATTAGGATCTGTATATGGAGAGAGACTATTAGAATGTGGAAAATGGCCTCTTGAAGGTTGAGAACAATGGTTTTTTCCCAAGGAATTTTTTTGCATATGAAAAATCTGCAATTTCAGTGGCTAGCAGGCCAAAAACAAGGGTATCTTAGCTGCCGAAAGTCGAGGATTTCAATGGCTAATAGTGCAATTTCAGAGCGACGTAAGCCATCGAAAGTCTCGAAACCCCGATTTTGGCTTTTGGGTTTCAGGAAAACAAGCAGTGGTTAAAATCTTTATGTTGACCAAACCCCCGACTGTCGAAAACCCGAAATGGTGATGTGGCATTTTTGTAAAACCTTATTATAGCGATTTTATGCCGTTTATTGCATTCTTTTCATGCCTACTCATGAGATCTTCCTCCATGTGGCTTGATGCGTGGCGCTTGAACGCTTGGTCTCGACCGATACACTTTTGGCAACTAATGGCATATGAAACCTGAGATTTAAGCTACCAAAAGTCTGGACTTTCGGTAGCTAAACACTATAAAGTTTTTCCTCCTAAGCTACCGAAAGACAAAATTTCAATATTTGTTCCAACATAGGCTCCATCTAGGGATGGTGATTTCTTGTAAAGTACCAAGAACAATAGACCACGTGCCTTCATCCATTGGGCGACCCAAAATCATCCTTATCAAACTCTGAACCTTGTCACTTTAATTGCATCTTTTCGAAACAAAAAAATGTGTATTCATTCATTGGGATATGGAGTCGTAATGCTTTGAAACAAAACCATACTAGATTCAAAACTAAACTGAAAACATATTGAAAACCACCGTTGTAATCTAATGCTCAAAGTCAATCTTATTTATATACATCACCTACTCTAACTACTGAAAAATTCCCACTGATTCAAATGATACGAAAATGCAAGTGAAGCCAATCCAATAACTATCTACTTATTTGAAATTTGCTCACACTTTCTTTGAGCAGGCTGAAAAAGGAAAATGACAACTCCCATCTGACTTGTTGTTGATCATGAATTTTCAAACTTTTCATCGATTCTTGTGAAAAAATATCCATGACATATCATACTCCTCCATTAAATGAATCAAAAGGTCAGCAAAAGGATCATAAAAAAATGCATGGTCCTGAGGTTTTAAATAACAAGATTCATCAAAGACTATTGTGTGCTCCAATTTATTTTGCTCAGGATCATCCTCAAAGAGGATATCTAAACATCCTTCATCTGATATGACATCTGTCTGAAGAACGTCATTCCTTGATGAAAAACCTGCAGCCAATTGTTCTAGAGAAACAATATTATAATCATCAGTGTACTCATCATATTTAGGTTCAACAGATAACTCAGGAGTGTCACAAATGCTTGGAATATTGACTGTGGATTCCTCAAGCATGGGAAATTCTGGTTCTTTCTCTAGCATGATGTCTATCTCAGATTCATACTCCAAATCACAATCTAAATCATCCTTGAACATAAATATTTCTTCAAGACTGTTAAACATGATAGCCACATCTTTTTCATGAAACAAAATAGAGTCTACAAGATGATCTCCTGGAAAGAAATCATCATCATAAATAGGTTCACTAACTTCATGTAAAGTTCCATCAAACACATGACTGCCATCATTTAAAAACATATTTACATTTTCAGAAATGGAAGAAGTTTGACACTCATACCCGGGACTGTGTGAAAGTTGCAAATCTGTGTGAGTAGGGGTTGTAACAGTTCAGGAGCAAATCTATCTCTTCTTCTGTTAAAGGAGGAGGTGGTCTATGTAATTTCTGGATCAAGCAACTATTCTTTGCTTTCTCTTATGCAGGTTGACCATGATATTGAATATCTTCTTCTTGAATATGATCACAAGAGCTATCATATCTTGTTTCTTTATCAACCAACTCTTCAGCATGCTGGTCACCTTCATCGACTTGAGAAATTTCTGATATTCCTTCCTCCTCTTCAAGAAGATTAGTTTGATCTTGTTGTCTTATGAATTTTATATTACAACAATCTTCAAAAAGTATTTCAGCTGAATAGATTCTTTTACAATATTGATGAAAAAGGATGTGAAAATCTTTCAATGAAGGAATACTAGAATGGGATAAATATTTATACCAAATCCTAGCATCCTTTTCCAACGAAAACACAAACAATTTCATGAGGACATCTTCATGGTGTATATTTAATTCATCCACGAGCTTGTGGAATTCAAACAAGTGTTGAGAAGGATTGTCGTCCGCGTATTCACTAAATTTAGGAAGGACATATTCCCAAACTTTAATGCCTGGAACAGTGTTTGGAAAACCATAAACATTTGTAAAGTCCAGAGGAGAAAACCTTGTAGCAATCCAAGCAGTGAACGAATTCGACATTTTGAGACCAGTGGAGTCGCCAGGGAAATCATGTATAGTCTACGAACCAAGGAGTCGTCAGGTGAATGATCACATCTAATTGAATGCCTATCCCTTGTTCACCATCAAGAGATAGATTTGAAATCTGTTGTATCCCAAGGAAGATAACTTCGTCCTCCATCCACGGAAATGGTGCCAGAAATGTTGTAGCAAGAGTTGGTTCTAGGCTATAATAGAGCCAAGCCTTAGCACATTTTAAATGAAAAAATAAGTTATCACTTAGAACTTGATTTGGGTTGCATGCAAGTAAATTCTGAGATAACCATGAACCACTTTTGATTAGAGGTTGCCCCTTCCAATCTGAGAGGGATCTCTCAAATATATTTCACGATAGGATATCCAATAAGCTTAACAATGGGCAGATCTGTGGGTAACAAAAAATTTTGAGGTTTTTAGGGTTGATGGGTTGGACCGGGAGGTATTCCATTGGGCATGGAGTCAAATGATAAAGAAAAAAATAAGAGTGTTTCAAAAATGGAAATCCATGGAGCAAAGGAGAGATAGAAGATGATTACAAAGAGAAGGGTTTATAAAATTATGACAACAAAATAAGGAGAAAACACATCAATACACAAGTTGCACTTAGTGATGAGTGAATTCCAAGAATAAATCAATGGAAAGAGATGGTTGGGATAGAGCATCTAGAAAATGATGAATTTTGAACCTTGATCTCTGCAAGAAACAACCTATAACCAGTCTGCAAAGAGCATCTAACAGAGGATGAATTCTATTACAATACAATTACAAATCGAGAAGAAAAGATAGATGGAGTGATATTGAAACTAAGAAAATGGACAAACTCTGCAAGAAACATCACAAGAATCTCTAATATGGATAAAACATGCTTCTGCAATCTTTTATTAAACTAAACATGAAAGCTACAGCCCAGGAGTACTACTCATGTGTCTTTCCCCCCTTTCTTCTTCAAGAAGATACAATAATATAGGTCTTATTTCGAATAACTGAAAAACGATTCGAATTAAAAAAGAAATCCCTCTAGAAATGGACAGGTATCTCATGTAGGTATTGAGGTCTAAATTATCCCAAAAGATAACAACAGTTACCATCAATTTCAGAAACTTTCTGCCATAGAAAATGGGCCAAACTGTTGAAAATTGGGGCTACGGTTATGGTTCTATATCTATTGAATCATGATAGTTGTGTATAAACTAAAAGATATTTTTGTGCATTTTTTTTTTTCTGAGAAAAAACCTCTCTCATTTCCTTGAGATCCATTTCCATTTTCCCCAGATCTACATTTTACAAATATGTGTCAAAACATGAAGATATGAGATCTGAAAATTAGGGCTCAGAGATGGATTTGATTCTCACAATATGTGCCAGCTGTAGGAAAAATGAGAGATCCTATGGATATTTGATGTGTTAGGAAAAACATCCTCCGACCGTTTCTCAAAATGATCCTCTAGTCACTCAGAATCATCATTTGAAAATGATGACTCAGCACAGTAAAAAATGTCATATTTATGAAAACGAACCTCACCTTTCAGGGGACTTTTGACTCCCTTCCCAAGCTCCAATTTCCATTATGAAGACACCACTGGAAATATTAGGATCTGCAGATGTCGATCGACTATTAGAACGTGGAAAATGGCCTCTCCAAGGTTGAGAAAAATGGTTTTTTCCCAAGGTAGTTTTTTGCATATGAAAAATCTGCGATTTCGGTGGCTAACAGGCCGAAAACAAGGGTATCTTAGTTGTTGAAAGTCCTGGATTTCGGTGGCTAACAGTGAGATTTCAGAGCGACGTAAGCCACCGAAAGTCCCGAAACCCCGATTTTGTCTTTCGAGTTTCAGGAAAATGGGCAGTGGTCAAAATATTTATGTCGGCCAAACCCCCAACTATCGAAAACCCGAAATGGTGACGTGGCATTTTTGTAAAAAATTATTATAGCGATTTTACGTTGTTTATTGCATTCTTTTCACGCCTAATTGTGATATCTTCCTCCATGTGGCTTGATGTGTGGCTCTTTAACGCTTGGTCTCGACCGATACACTTTCGACAGCTAATGGCATATGAAACCTGAGATTTAAGCTACTGAAAGTCTGCACTTTCGGTAGCTAAACACTATAATTTTTTTCCTCCTAAGCTACCGAAAGACAAAATTTCAATATTTGTTCCAACAGGGAACACACAAAAAGAACATCACAAAGTGGGTACAATGTCACACCTTGTTGACAGTGTGATTTTCAAACCAAGTTGAAGGTTGCGAAGTTTGATACATAGGTCAGATTTGTCCTAAGGACCATGTGTGAAGTTGTGAGGAATCCCGGAGAAACATTCCTAAAGAACAGTGGGTACACAAGTTCATTAACACCTTATATACTATGCCTATCAACTGGTATCTTCAAGCAGAAGTGTGCCTAATCACTACAGATTGGTATGGTATGACCCAAAACTTTATAGATACGTTCCTATTTGAAAGTTAGTACCCCACAATAGATTAGGATTTATAAATTGTAATACAAAAGGTCTTTAAGGAGGCACCTAACCCCCCTATTGAAAAAGAAGAAGATGAATGGATTGTGCCTCTTCAATGGTTATAGGGCTGTTATAATCTTAATTCTGATGAGGACAATGACCCTATGAATGTGAACATTTTAGAAACTGAAGGACAAAAAGATATAGAAGGGTCAGGGATTGAATTACCTTTTGTTGGGAAACCTGTTAAAATTAAGAAGATTAATATTGGAATAGAGCAAGCACCTAAGTTGGGAAATTTTGGAGAATATTGGGATGATGCTACTATTAGTAAGATTACATAACTATTGCATGAGTATCAGGACTTGTTTCCAACCAAGTTCACAGACATGAAGGGCATTAAAGGGCCCATGGGAGAAATGAAAATTCCTTTGAAAGAAGATGAAATTCCTGTCAAGGAGAGGCCTTACAGATTGAATCCCAGGTACAAGCAGAAAGTTAAGATTGAATTAGATAGAATGATGGAAGTGGAAATTATAGAACCAGTGGAAGAATCTGAATGGATCATCCCTATGGTGGCCAGAGATAAGAAGACAAGAGAAATCATAATCTATGTAGGTCTAAGGAAATTGAATGATGAATGTTTACATGATCCATTTCCTACACCTTTTACTGATGAAGTTCTAGATAATGTAGGAGGACAAGAAGTTTACTCATTCATAGATGGATTTTCAGGCTATCACTAGATCATAATTGCTAAGGAGGAAAGACATAAGACTACATTTTCAACATAATGGGGTTATTTTCAGTACACTATGATGCCTTTTGGTTTGAAGAATGCACCAAACATCTTTCCAGGGTGGTGGTTGAAGCATTTAA
>SNQJ01S0029762.1:33416-62644 GCA_010110895.2 Picea sitchensis
AAACTAGGAATCCATCTCATAATACTTGTTCTTTAATCTGATGACCTTATCCTCACTGGTAGTGACCCAAAACTTTTAAACCATGTGAAAACAAGCCTTAAGATGAAATTTGAAATGATTGACTTGGGCTATTTGCACTATTTCCTTGGCCTCCAAGTTTTGCAAACCAAGGAAGGAATTTTTCTTTCCTAGTCTAAGTATGCTTGTGACCTTCTTCGTCGCTTTCACATGGAAGATTCTAAACTAGCCCCTTCTCCCTTCCAGTCTAGATTCAAACTTGTTTCCACCTGTAATTCTCTCAAAGTTGATGACGCTTTGTACCTTTTGTTAGTTGGTATCCTCTTATATTTGACTCATACCCATCTTGATATTTCCTTTTTTGTTGGTCTTGTTTCCTAGTATATGAAAACACCTAATGAAATTCATTGGAAATAAGCCAAAAGGATACTTTGGTATGTTTGGGGTATAGTTCAATTCAGGATACATTACAACTTAGGGTGGAATCCTTTATTGGTTGGTTTCACTGATTCAAATTGGGCCGTCAACCCTGATGATTGAAAGTCTACTACAGGTTATGTTTTCAACCTTGGTTCAAGACCTGCCACTTAGGCTTGTAAGAAACAACAGACTATTTCTCTTTATTCAATAGAAGCAAAGTATTGATAAATGATTAATGCAAGTCAAGAAGCCTTGTGCCTTCGACATGTCCTTTTAGAGTTTGGATTCCAGCAAAAACATCCGACAACCTTGTGGTGTGACAATCAAAGTGCCATCAAGCTCACAAAAGACCCAGTTCAACATCAGCGCAACAAAAACATTGAGCTACACATGCACTTCATCTGAAATATCATTCATGATTGAGTTATTGAAGTACCCTTTTTCCTTACAGAAGATCAAGTTGCTGACATATTCACAAAGTATCTTACATAAGTGAATTTTTCCAAACTTCAATCTATGTTAGGAGTTTAGGAAGTTTACGATGATAGATTGTCAGAAACTCTCTTGTAAATATCTCTATAATATTTTTTTGCATTAATAAATTGCTCCAAGTTTCCACATTGGATGGGGCCATGTATGTTTCCCCATAGGGATGTTACCACGTAAAAACATCAGTGTGTTAATATTTGATTTGGTTGTGTGAGGGGTTACTTAAGATGTTCATCCTCTATTGGAATACCTATGTTTTCAAACAATAACAACTATCATAATAGCAATGAAAACTAAGGAGAAACATTCCCATAGAATGAGAATTTGTCTCCCATCCATGCCCATGAATGGTTGTCTCCTTCCCATGTGTTTTCCCCTAGGTTGTTCCCTATATCTCATAGAGGGTCCAAATTCCATGGCATAGTGTGTAGAATGCACCTTTGAGTGCCACTCTATGCCTTCAAGCTAGTTCTCAAGCCATGGAGGGGTACTCTCAATATTTCCTAAGGCAAGATTCCTCTTTTGTCACCCAAGGAAAACCTATTCAAATATATGAAGCTTAGAATGGAATTATAACAAATAAAAATGGCACATGGGGTCAATCTCTGCTATTGATTTAGAACATAAATAGGATGTTGAATTTCATTCTGCAGGTAATTAAGAAAGTGTAGTATACATAGGGGGGTAATATGGGGTACCTAGGGAGGTAATCAATGGGAATAATAATAGATATTTCTATGTATGAAGGCCACTTTTAATAAATAAGGCCTATGTAATAATGTGAAAGCAATAAATGTGAGAAGGATTAATGTAGTATACCTAGGGGGGAAATATGAGGGTACCTAGGGAGGTACCCACTGGGAATAAAAATAAATATGTTGTTATTTATTGTTATGTATGGAGGTCGTTCCTAGTAAATAAGGCCCATAGTTTGAACACAATAAATGTAATAATTATTACTAGAAGGTTCCAAGGAGGCAACCTCCTATTTATCTAATCTCCAAATACAATACTTTTCAAACATGCTTCATTACATTGCTTATACTTCTTTTTATACTACTATATACATCCTAAGAACATTCTAGAGAAGGAACCTTCTAGTAATCCTTCTCACATTTATTGTGTTCACACTATGGACCATTGAGACTTATTTACAAGTAATGGAATCCATACATAATAATACAAAACAACATATTTATTGTTATTCCCATAGGGTACCTCCCCAGGTACCCTCATATTTCCTCCCTAGGTATACTACATTATTACATAGAAGGAACATTCTAGTAGGTGGAACCTTCTAGTAAGCCTTGTCACATTTATTTCTTTCACATTATTTCATAGGCTTCATTTATTAAAAGTGGCCTTCATACATAAAAAAATCTATTATTATTCCCATTGGGTACCTCCCCAGGTACCCCATATTACCCCCATATGTATACTACATTCCATCCCCCTTCGCATGTTTTTTTCTTGAAATATGGGAATAAACCATACAATACGATATGATAAACAATGTGTCCAACTGGTACCAAGTACGGACATCCATCCATCCATCATAATGAAATGTGAACATGGGGTCCAACTGCTACTTTTCCATCTTGACCTAGAATATGATTGTTCCTTACTATGCTATGGTATCTCCATGCGTTATGGTTATGTTGCCATGTATATCTCATTTTATTTACTTTTGGGTGCCCTGTTGGTCCACAATAAGTTTGTTGATTCCCATGCTTTTTCCTTCATGAATGTTGTTTCTCCATATGGTGTGGATGGTGATAGGCAACAACTTTAGCAATCAATTCTTCTTTCTTATATTCTTCAACATGGTGTTCCTTTGAGTCATTGATCTCCTTGGCTTCTTTTTAGTGTCCTTCCTAGATATTTGATTCATGCCCTTCTATAGAATCTAGCTCTTATACCAATTTTTGTGCATCTCATATCTAGAAATATAAGATAGAACCAAATCACTCACATAAAGAATAAACACAAGAGAAATTGTAGATATAAAACCATTGAGGTAGGGTAACACCATATATTAATCCTTATGGGAGTATAACACTCCTCAAGCAATACTTTCTTGCTACAATTACAATATTCTTCACTATGATTCAATACATTGCTTACACTTCTTTATATAACACTATCTATCTCCTAGGAACATTCTAGAGAAGAAAAATTCTAGTAGGTTGAACCTTCTAGTAAGCCTTCTCACATTTATTTCTTTCACATTATTACATAGGCCTTTTTTTTAATTAAAATTGGCCTTCATAAGTAAAAATATCTATTATTGTTCCCATTGGGTACCTCCCTAGTACCCCATATTACCCCCCTAGGTATACTACATAAAGGGCCAACTAGTAAGGGGGTTTAATAGGATTTAGCCATAGGAATGATCTTCTGAACCATGGGAACCATAATCTAATTCATCTTGGTAGATAACCTAAAAACGAAAAAATATGAGCATAGGAGGCATAAATGATTTCCTAGCACATATGTTTCATACATAAAACCAATGGTAAAGATGAGCATAAATCCATTAGTTTATTCAACATTATGTAAGACTGGAAATCAAGAGTAACAACTAGAATAACTTGCTTGCTTGAATTTATTATTGACTAGTGTCAACAACCTTGGTCCCGATTTCACAATAAACCAAATATTAGTTTCAATGTTTAGGATGATAGAGTCTCAGATCTAAAATAGCCATTCTATTTAGACCGAAAATGCATCAGGGTTTGGGATTACAGAATCCCTTTCTTAGGCTTTCTTTCTTCCCTCTATAGAGCTTATTACAGTGGGAATGAAAATTAAAGAGATGAAGTGGAAGGAGGAGAATGCTTTTTGTTATTGAAAAATTGCGATGTTATAGGTATACATTCATTTATTGATGGCCTCTATGTCTGTTTCTCCCTCTTAAACTGTTGAAAATTTAATCCCTCAAATGAAAAAAACCCTCCCTATGTAAAAATCTCTCTTACCTATATGTTGTTGGGGAAAAACATGCCCAATATCCAATGAGGAGAGAATCTTTAGGGAAACTAATGAAAAAAATCAATTTCTCGTGGTTTGCTAATTAAACTCTTTGTTAACTCGATCTTTGAGGCCACCACTCTGTCTTAATCCCATGAAATTAGGGACACATGTGCAAGTTTTAACTTAAAATGGTTGTGCTACCCACATGGAAATCCCTTGCTAGGAATCTTCTTTTCATAGGGTCATCCACTTCTTTAGAGAACAAATGTTCATTTTCCTTTAAATTTGAATGCATTCGAACACATTAAAACTTAGGTGATAATGGGATCGATTTGAGGAATTGGTCCCAGTCTATGAAATTGGGCCAAGTAAACACTTTGAACAAGTGAGAAGGGGTATGATTGAGGAATCACGCATGATATTCAAATTAGGCCAGGGAAACACTTTGAGCAAGTGAGAAGGGGTCTGATTGAGGAATTGTGTGTGGTCTTGAAATTGAGCCAAGGAAACAATTTAATAAAGTGATAAGGGGGCCGATTGAGGAATCATGCACAATCTTGAAATCATACCAAGGAAGCACTTCAAACAAGAGAGAAGGGGCCCAATTAAGGAATCATGCAAAGGAAATAGTTTGAATAGGTGAAGGAGAGACCTATTTGGAAATTCGGCTTGACTTGTTACTTAGGATGAAAATGAAGTTTGAACAAGGAATAAAGGAAAAGGTTTTAAACATTTCGAAAGGGTTCCATAGGATAAAAGGTTAAGGGAATTTTGGCTAAGTGCAAAGGAACACATGAGTATGTGAAAACTATGATGGAAATCATTGGTTTCAAATGTAATTATCGATGTAATGGGATCAACAAGGTGATAACACCGTGATGGAAAAAAATTTCATGGAAAATACAATGGAAGGCATGTTCTTGCATGAGACACCTCTCTCTCCCCAAGGATATGACATGTATGACACATGTACTTAGTGCATACCCATATGCCAAATATTGACGAGACAACCTATAAGAAATAATGGGTAATAACGGGTAATACTCCAAAGGATAATGTCAAGCTCAAATCAATCAATGAACCCCTTTCCTCTTTCCCTCTTGTGGTATCATAATCCCCTTATTTCTCTCTTAAGAAACCATTTTGGTGAATTTATATTATTATGCATTTTCCTAAATACAAGATTTTACATATAAATGATAATATCATGGAAAATATGCCCACCACATTGTAAACCTAGCCCACATGGCTTGACTCTCATGTCATAAACCACATATATAACACATTATTTATTAAATAATAATTTAGGGGTAAAAAATAGGGTATTACATTCTTGTCTGCCTTGGGATAACACCATCCTCAATGTTTTTTTCCTTCCAACAATAAGACCATGTCTCCATGTCTCCATTCCTTATCTACATCCATAATGTTTCCTCTTCATTACAACTAGAATTTGAAGGTTATATGGATAACAATGTCACACATTTCCTTCACTACCTTAAGATTCTTCCAAGGCTCAATGTTTCAACATATACCTACAATAATCATCAAGGTAATATGTATATCATAGCCATTTCCATGCAACAATTATTTCATCCATATGAATTTAAAATTGATAACTAAAGCATGTATATGCATAAAAGAAGATGAAGTATGAAAATTAACCCAAGACTTATCCCAAGTATGAAATTGTTTGTCCCTTGCATGTAGTAGAAACTAGTCTTCATTATGTGCTTACACTCATTACCATATCCAATAAAATTCTACTTGCAATATATACTTTTGATAGAGATTTTAATCGGCCAAATTAACTATGAATATTTATGCATATAATTTTCTCATTACAACATCCACAAAAACCCATGAAATGATCTCAGGATTATGACATACCAACAATTCAATCATTTTTAGTTGTCAACATATTAAATTTAATGAAATATCACTCACTATATATGCATTACTAGAACACCAAGCATTCACACAATGAAATCAAACATATGTGCTAATATTCATGGATGCACAATCACAACTTGCACATTTACATAAAATAATTATGCAAATTCACTCAATTTATCCTTGCATTGATTCAATAATACCATAATGACAACTCTTGTGATCTACCATGAAAATTTGTACGGATGAATCAACACCTGAACACATCACCCAACCGCCTCTCAAACACTTGTTCAGTCATCTAGGAATTTTTTTCTTCAACCCAAACAAAACACCATGAATGTACTCTTTCTTCATTAAACAATAGCTCATGCATACTAGAATGCCTTTCATTTATTTTCTAAATAATCCTTTAGGAAATGCTTCCTCCTGTTTTGGTTCTTTAAATGTTGACAATAATGTTACAACCCAAAATACCGACACAAATAGGGAGATTATTGGATGCTTGTGTAGTGCTATAACCTTTCCCAAGTCCAACAACACATGGACTCACTCATGGTTCTCTCACATGGAATCCATTTTTATAACATGAGTGTAAATACTAATTCACTATAGTAATTAATTATTAACAATATCAACCATGACATACTGTTATGATCCAACACCTTAAAAAATGATAAAAAAGTCAATGAGTACAGTCCACTTCGAGGGGGAAACCTCTGTTTACAATATATCCAATTCATAATACAATATGATATGAGATGAGATGATCCTAATACTAGGTCTCCTTGGTGTGTGTGTGTGTATATATATAGGAGAAAAAATGTACAATTATAATGAAAGGGTACAATGAAGGGTTCTAGCCAACATACAATTATAACACTATAGATGTAATAATTCAATATCCAGGGATTAATAAGGGGTTTTACACATAACATGGGGATTTTTCTAGGTCTTAACATGCCCATCCCCTTCAAACAAGTGTTCTCCCCAACACTTGACTAATTGTAGGTGTTTCTGCATGAAGAAATCATCTTACTATGTTGCCTCTTCCACTGGTAGTTTCTTCCATTTGACGAGGTACTTCGTAATTGCTTGATTTCTTAGGTTCTTAATCCTTGTTTTAAGTATTTTTTCTGGCTCTAGTATGATTTTCCCTTATTCATTAATCTCTGGTAAAATAGTTTGGATTGGGATCTTGTTTCTGAATACCTTCTTTAAGCAAGAAACATGGAAGATTGGATATACACGTAATGATGGAGGAAACCCCAATTTGTAATCCATACTTCCAATCCTTTGCAAAACCTAATAGGGGCCATAATATTTGGGTGCTAATTTATTGTCCTTATTTTGTTTCTTGAGGGACATCTGTTTATATGATTGTACCCTCAAAAATACCCAATCCCCCACTTCAAATAACATTTCACTGTGATGTTGATCTTCTTGTTGTTTCATCCCATTTTGTTCCATAACCAAGTTGTCCTTCAATAGTTTGAGAACCTCGCATTGGTTCCCTATGTGGTCCTCCACTGCTTGAAAATTTGTATTCCCTTTCAAGGGTGATGTAATGGATGGAGGATGATATCCATAAAGTGCCAAAAATCGGGACATTTTTTTCATCAAGTATGGAAGGATGTGTTGTACTACCATTCCACCAAGGGAAACCACTTGATCCATTGTGTCTGTTTATCATTATTACGTTTATCGGATGCAAAGAAATGAAAATATCCTTCTAGTTATTCACAATCTCAATTTTCCCATTAGATTGAGGGTGGTAAAATGAGATATGATCCAATTGTGTACCCAAAAAAGAAAACAATTATGTCAAGATTTCGATGGAAACCCCAGATCTCTATCACTTGCAATAAAGATAAAAAAAATGGGCATACTTTGTGGGTAGATCCACTACTACCATTATGTGATTATTTCCTTCTGATTTTGGTAAATCTGTAATAAAATCCATTAAAAAAAATTCCAATGTTGAATTGGTGTGAATTATGGTTGTGGGAGACGTAATCTTGATTGCTTTCCCAATGTTGAATTGGTGTAGATTATGGTTGTAGGAGACATGTAATCTTGATTTTCGCTCCCTTATTATGTTGCTAGACCAAACATTCAGACACAAAATTTTGAACATTAGTTTTAAGACCTTCCCAGAAAAAATCCTTCTTGATCCCGTGGTATGTTTTCAAGGATCCCGAATGTCTTCCTATAAGAGAAGTGTGCAATTATATAAGGACCTTATGTTTGAGTTGGGAATTCTTACATAAATATAGGTGATCATGATACCATATAAAATCATTCTTCCATACAAAATTATTTTATGAACTAGGGTCCTCATGTAGTAGTTTAATTATCTTGCATACCTCTTGATATTTATTCCATTCCATCCTTGCTTCTTCCACCCAATCAAATTGCAAAATAGAAATAACACATAGTGAACTTTTTGTTTCTTCTTATTTCCTTGATAAGGCATCTTCCACAAAATTATGTTTTTTTTTTGTAGATAATTTCAAAGTCATAACTTAGCATCTTTGTAACCAATTTTTGTTTCTATTCTGAAGATAATCGTTGCTCCAAGAAGTACTTCAAACTATCATGATATATTTTTACTTTGAAATGTATTTCTATTAGGTAAGGGCGCCATTTATGAACTGCATGTAGTATGGCCAACATTTATTTTTCGTAAATAGGTTTGACTAAGTTTTTTCCTTTATGTTGGTTTCTTTCAAAGGCAAGGGACATTCCTTCTTGCATAAAAACTACACCAATTCCATATCTTGTGGCATCACACTCCACAATAAATGTTTTTTTAAATTCACATATGTCTAGGACGAGAGTTGTACACATAATCGCCTTAGATTTTTCAAAAGCTTTGGTCGCTTCTTCGGTCCAAGAAAATGCTTCCTTATTTAATAATGTTGTTAGAGCTGCTACTATTTGACCATAGTTCTTAACAAACTTGTGGTAATAACCTGTGAATGCTAAAAATCCTTTAAGTTTATTCAAGGTTTTGAGAATTGGTCATTCCCTCATAGCTTTAATTTTGTTAGGGTCCACTTTTACACCTTCATGAGATAAAATATGACCCAAATATTCCACTTCTTGAACCTACAACACACACTTTGATGGATTTTCATAAAGCTTTTTCTCTTCCAATAGTTTTAATACTCTGTCAACATGTTGTACATGCTCTTCCCAAGGTTTGTTGTAGATTAGTATGTCATCAAAAAATACTAACACAAATTTTCTAAGGAAGGGATTAAAAATATAATTCATCAAGATTTGAAATGTTTAAGGTGCATTATTAAGTCCAAATGGAATAACCAAAAAATCATAATGACCTTCACGTGTTCTAAAAGTTTTTTTAGGATTGTCTTCCTACCTCATTCTGATTTGATGATATCTCGAACAAATATCCAACTTGATAAATATTTTTTCTCCATGCATTTCATCTAATAATTCATCAATGAAAGGAATATGAAACTTATTTCTGATGGTCATTTTGTTGAGATATCTATAATATGGACACATATGCCATGAACTAGCATTTTTTGTAACCATCATCACTAGTGAAGAGAAAGAACTTTGGCTAGGTTGAATGATGTCGACCTCTAACATTTCCTAGATTTTGCGCTCAATATCACTCGTATGTTCATATGGATAGTTGTAAGTCCTAATGTTAGGTGGTACAATTCCTGGGTGTAAATGAATAACATGGTCATGATATCGAGTAGGTGGAAGATCATTTGACATTTCACCAAATACCTTGGAATGATTGTTGATAACTATTTGGAGATCTAATGGAGCAGAGGATATAGATGTTTGAAAATTAAGTGAGAACAATTATGTAATTACACCCTGGTGTCCCTTTTTGAGTAATTGTTTCATGTTATTAGAGCTTATCACTTTAGAGGGTTTCCTTTGGATACCTCTAAGATCAATTTCCTTGACATCTGAGGAAAATCTCATGAAAAAATATTGAAAATTAAGGGCCATTGGTCCCAATGATTGTAACCATTGGACCCATAATAAAACATCAATACCACCCATTTGGATGGAAATCATGGGGCTATCCAAAAAATACTACCCCATGTTGAGATTAATACTATGGAATTTCCCAGAACAATTTATGGTACCTCCATCTACAATCATTAATTGAAACTCTAGTGCAAGATATACAAAGTGATTGATATATTTTTCTAATTTGTAATTGATGAATTTATGGGTACTACCAAAATCAATGAATAATGTTACCCTTTTATTTTTAATGTATCCTTTTATCTTAAGGATTTGTGGAGTACTGATGTTGGCCAATGCATGCCAATATATTGTTGTACTAGTCTCTTCTATATATGGATCTTGTGGCGGTTCCAATTCTTGATATGCTTCCTCTTCACAACTTATGTATAATAATTTACTCACACTTCATTTATGCCCTTTATTGTACTTTATGTCATAGTTGAAATATAGTCATTTTTCTTTTATTTCATCCATTTGTTGAGGTGTCAACCTTGTCGATGAGGTACGCTTTTCTTATGAACCCCAAAATGATCTCCACTTCTTGTGTATGCTCAAATGGTATACTTGTGTGTAGTATTATTCTTGGCTTGAATATGATGAGAAAATAACATAGGTTCCATAGTATTTACAGGATGTCTTAAGAAAATCTCATGTTTAATTCCTTCTTTTAATCCACCCATGTAATATTCCAAAAAATATTCATCACTTATGTCATACACCCTTAAGGACAATACCTGAAATTCTGAATTATAATAGTCAATATCACCTAAGTGCTTGATTCTTGTCAATTGACTGAAGTAGTCATGTTCCCAAGCTTTATTATATTGTTCTTCTAAGTCTCTTGTAAATAAATCCCAAGTATAATGATAAAAAAGGGGATTCATTTTAACCACCCATTGATACCATTGATATGGTTTTATCTCAAAGTTCAAAGTTGCTATGTGAATCCTTTTCTTATCATCCATAATACTATGTAGTTCAAAATATTGGTCTATTTGGTTCACCTAGGTAAATACCTTTGTTCCATGAAACTTATTTAATTCAATCTTGGGAAAGTTGAATTTAGGAACCCCACCATAATTAAATACACATGAAAATTGTTTATTATCGACAGGTTGTTCAACTTGAATACTACCTTTATTTTCATGAGTTCTTTGCATTTTGATATCTCTTTTAGGGAGTCTCTCATATAGAGCATGAAATATCATGGAAGACAAGGAATTTTTCAATTACTTCATGGATTTGTTTGATTTCTTCTTTATTTTCATCCATCATCTTATCCATCTTATTTTTCATTTCATTCATCTTATGTTCCATTTGTTCCATATTTATTTTCATCTCTTCTTTATTTTCATCCATATTCATGTTCATGTCATTCTTATTTTCATTCATCTTCTTCTCCATATGTTCCCTATTTTAAGTGATCTTCTTTTCCATTCTTCCCTACTTTCAATGTTTTTCTTTTCCATCTAGTGATAAATCTATTGGATTTCATCTTGAGTCATGGTTGATATCTCTGGAAGTTTAGTTGGTGAAGTAAATTTTGGACGATCCTTTGGATACATGTGAGAAAATGATAAATCTCCTCTTTATCACAAATTTTGAATCGCTAAAAATAGATCTTTCAATAAAAAGTTATGCCAATTGTAAGTTATATACCTTTCAAACCCTTAATTTGGAGTCTGTTCTCCTGGTTGACCTTCCTTTTGATGTATTTTGAAATTTAAGCCCTTATGAGTTTGAAATTTCATCTTGTATTACTATCATGTGTCTTCTCTACAATGCCACAGGTTTGACCAAAAATGATGTGGCAAGTGAAAGTTATGGTAAGTTTCCCAAACCTTGCTGATTTTTGGACTTTTCTAGAGAGAGAACCTGTACATAATACTATGTGTCCAATATTTAATACCTAATTCTGAAATTTTTACCACCCATAATAGAATATGTCTCCCCAGTCTCCAACAAGTTTCACTATATGAAACCTCTTAGAAAAAAACTTATACAAAAAATCCCAAGATGACTAGTTTAAAACTGAATTCATGATGAGTAAAAATCCCTATCTTTCATAGGTTATATTTCCAAAAGTATAATGATCCGAAAGCTGAAATTTGTACCATAGTTTCCATGATATTTCGTATAAGTAACCTCCGAATTTTTCTATTTGAATCATCCTAGAAACAAGTTACAGAGAAAATTCTAAGATGATGTGCTTGTAGAAAAAAACCCTAGGATTGAATATCTGATACCAAATGTTATGATCCAATGCCTTAAAAAATGATAAAAAGTCAATTAATACAATCCACTTTGAGGGGGAAACCTACTTTTACAACATATCCAATTCAGAATACAATATGAATATGAGTTGAGATTATATGATCCTATGACTAGGTCTCCTTGGTGTGTGTATATATATATATATATATATATATATGAGACAAAGGGTACAAATATAATGAAAGGGTACAATGAATGATTCTATCCGGCATACAATTATAAAACTATAAATGTAATAATTCATTATCTAGATCTTAATAAGGGGTTTTACACATAACATGGGGCTCTGTAGAGGTTTTAACACATACTAACTCATGAAAGGATCAAAATGTTCTAGCAATATTTACATACCCAAGGTTTCTTGCCTTTCCTTCACTTGGGTATCAATCTCATACATGCATTCAAATGTCACCATAAACATAATTGTCAGGTTCCTATCATTTTCCATTAATCACTTTCCTTTTTGATACTTCCTTTATCCATTTCACCTCATTTATCACTAAGGTATGAATCCTACCCCATATACCGTTATTACGTTATTTTTTCATAATTTGTAGGAAGAAAATCGTTACTTTTAGTCACTAATATTGTTATATAGGAGAATACAATGTATGTAACAACTCAAAGTGGTTGTAACACCTCTCTACTGCAATTACAAAGTGATATAGTTTTGGGCGCTAACCAAGTTGCTTGAATTTTATACGTGAACTAACGGTTGCAACTCAATGCGCATTCATAGTTGTTGCAACTATAAAAAAAACATTGCAACTCTGAGCATGCATTTCATTATTGTGAGTCCAAGTATAACTCACCAACACAATGGTCAACATTGTAGCTGACAGTTGGTAGCTATTAGTTGGGAAGCAACCTCCACGAAAGAAGGTGACATGAGATAAATGGGAGAATACGGAAATCAATTACCTATCGAGTCAACATACACTCGTTTCCAATAAAATTGAAAGAATATTTGTATTTGGATGAACAACCAGATTCTCATTGCTCTCCATCCGTTGTTTGTATAAATTTAGAACAATAATCACATTGTATAAAAACCTTGTCTCCCTAGAGCCGAGGAGGAGAAAATAATTCTGGCAATTATATTTTTTTGTTATTGTAACTTTTCAAGCTATGACAATATAATTTTGGTTTCATATTTCTAGTTGCGTATTGATTTGTTGATTGATTGTGTGATTCTAGTTCTGTAGACCAGTACCTCGCCTAAGGGGGTAGGGCCCCCTCCTTAGTTAGGTATTGTCTATAACAATAGTGTTAGAGTTAACATTTTACTTCTATTCAATTTATTCTATCGTTCATTACTTTCAATTGTTGTAATTCCAGGTTCATAACCTTGCCTAAGGGGGTAGACCCGCTCCTTAGTAAGGTAATGTCTATAACAATAGTGTTGTAATTAAAATTTTACTTCTTTTTATTTTATTCTATCGTTCGTTACTTTCAATTGTTGTAATTCTAGGTTCATAACTTTATTCACATGCCATAAACGTTCTCTAGTTTTTTGTCCTTCTAGAATCAAAGTATAGTTCTTGGATTTCAGAATTACCTTCCATTCCACTATAATTTTCATCTGTAGAACAATGTTACGATTTATGAGTGGTGTGGTTTTCTAAAGTCTTAACTTGCAATTCAATTTTTTGTAACATCGCAACCATTTTGTGCTTTCCATTGCTACAACTCATGTCTCTTTAGTTTGGATCATAACTGAATCCGGTTGTTGTGATTCATGTTTCTATAATTCAGTTGTTAGATTTATTTTTGTGTCGCGCCTCCATTGCTGCAACTCACATTTCTACAACTCTGCTTGCAACTGCACTTAGTGTGTTTATTGTATGATTTTATTTAGGTTTAGTCTTTGTGACTTTGGATTGAAACCATTGGACTAATATTGAATGAAAAAACACTTAATTTTTGCGAAAACAAAAGATCTTCGTTATACTAGAGAGAAAGTCACCAATAGACCATAAGCACAAGTTTCATTTTCGCAAGTGTGATTTCAATTTCTGCAAGTGTGATTTTAATTCCCGCAAGTGTAATTTCAATTTCTGCAAGTGTAATTTCAATTTCTGCAAGTGTGATTTTAATTTCCGCAAGTGTGATTTCAATTCCTGCAAGGAAGATTTCAATTTCCACAAGTGTGATTTCAATTTCCACAAATGTGATTTCAATTCTTGCAAGTGTGCTTTAATTTATCCAGAGCAAATTAGGCCTTAGCATAGGTTGGTGAATTAATTATATATTATGAGTCTTTGAATTATGACATTAAAGTTCTACAATGCCATAGTAAAAAAAACATTCTTCTTACATAGATTGTGTGCGACAGTTCATAAGTTCCATACGATCCCCATATTGATAATTAAATGTACAAATATTCATTTTCTTACTAAACTAATTATGAAGTAATTGAAAGGTCTGTCATTTTTGGTGTCGTTGCCGAGGAATTGTCAAAAGAAAGTAGTGTTGTTTAAATTGTGTGGATTTTTTCTTTCATTTCACTATAATAGGTGCTATGATTTTCTTCCAGTAATTTGTAGGATGATTTTCTAAGTCTTTTCTATGCCCAAATATTGAGACCAGTAGGGTCGATTTATTATCTCTTCCAAAAACCCCAAAAAAGCTAACAGTGCAGGTCAATCAAAAAATGGGAAAGAGCATCATTAGCCGAATTACTTATCACCCACATCAAGTTCCCTTGCCAAAAAAAAAAATTGAAGCATATCCTCAGGTATCATAGATTGTGCAGGGATCTTTGTACACCGATATCCCATTCTCAGAGGATAAAATCAACAAGCAATATCATTCCAAAGAGTTCTTTTTTCCCGAGGCACCTTTCAAAGAAGAGGACAATCCTCAGAAATAAACGACACATGGAATTTTCAAAGAGGAACCCACAACTTTCAGATTCCCAATCAAATAAACTGATGAGGAGACCAAGATGAAGAACACCCCTCATTCCGCCTTTACAAAATTTCATGGGCTATTTAAAGAAGATATTGATACCTTCCTCTTTGAGTTTGATGTACTTTTTAGAAGCTACAACTATATGAAAAATGCCCAAAAATTGAAGCTCTTTCCTGCCACACTTAAGGGCATTGTGTTATGATGGTTCATGGGCCTTGAAAAGGATATCATATTCTTGTGGGGCCATATAAAAAATAAATTTTTGGACAAATACCAAGATTACTGCAAATACAAAAAAAGAAGGGAATAATTCTTCAAAATGATGCAAAATGAAGATGAGGGCTTGGAAGACTACGCTGATCGATTTACTTGCAACCTACAAAAGGAAAATAAAGGAGACTTGGATCCTGACAAGAAATTTGTATTATTTATAAGAGGAATCCAACATGATTTTATAGAACTCCTCAACCTTATGGGTGGGGGAGACATCTCTCATCTAGAATACGACATTATCTTGGAACTTTTCCATAAGTATTCTAGAGGCACATCTAAAACAAGCAAGGGGCAAAGAGATATGTTGGAAATAACAACAAAGACTGTTGGAAGTAGAGTAACGAGGGTATAAATTGGGAACATGTTAGAATATTTTAAAATAGATATACTTAGTTCCTTGATCTCCCAACTGGATACACTGCAGAGGAAGAAGAAGTAGGAGGAAATAGAAAGAGCATTGACTATGTTTTACTTGAAGTGTAGAAAAAAACTTCCAAAGAGAGAATGTTTGTTGGATCAGATTAATGTCTTTGGGATATGCAACGAATACCATGCTACAAATAATTGTCAATCCTTGCTTGGATTAAAGGCCATCTATCAAAAAGCTAAGGATCTGAAACAATTATGCTACGTCTCTCAAAAGCGACCATGGCAGCCTAAACCTCAAGGTATGATCCAAGATAAATCACAATATTTCAATTCATATTGGACTAAATCTTCAATGAAATATGCTTCTCAACCATGGGGAATGCCAAATCAACAATGGGTAGTTCCTCCTGCCAATCAGTTATGGAAACAAGGTTGGGGAAATCCCACCATGGGAGGACCCCAACAACTTATGGCACAACCACCAATGCAACTTATTCTCCCACCTCATATGTAGGCATCTACATCCACCCCTTCTCAACTGAAAATACCTACACAACCTATACCTAACCCAAATAATGGGAGACCATCCCAACTAGTGCAAGTTGTTGGAATTGCAACCTATCGACCTACTTGACTTACTCCATCTCTTTCCTAGACTGTAACGATATTCACCTTAGATATGGGAAGGCTCTAACCAAGGAACAAACTTGCATTAGAATTGAATATCTAAATGAGGAGGCCCCAAGTGAAGAATCAGAACAAAAAAAATATCAGGAACCTTCAAATATCGAAAATGCCCACCCTGCACTTCGGGACCCACCTTATCCTGAAAGGACAAATCAATACAAACCTTCTAACCTAAGTTTGATTTCTTAGGAGAACTCAAGAATCTGTGTGTCAAAATACCATTATTTCATGCCATTAAGGACATACCTATATATTCAAAAGCGATACAATAACTTTGTTTGCAGAATCCCAATAAGAAACAAAAGGATCCCCAAACTGTTCATGTCATGGGAAAACTATTAGACCTAATGATGGGGGTAGTTCTTGTGACTAAACAATTTGACCCTGATAGTGTAGTCGTTAATGTGAAAATCAATAATACACTTATAAGTAACATGTTAATTGACTTATGGGCCACCTTCAACGTTATGACACGTGAAACCATGAAAGCCTTAAGACTTATAGGCCTTAGGGGAAACCTCACGGTACTTCAAATCAATGATAGACCCACAATGAAACCAGAATGAATTATAGAAGATGTATTGATTTCTGTGGATTCAAGGGAATATCCCATTGAATTCATGGTCCTACAACCCAAAACTTCTCTGGGAGGGTATCCTATAATCTTGGGACAACCATGGTTAGCCACTGTCAATGGCTATATTAGTTTTCGGTCAGGAAACATGACTATTTTCCATGGGACATCCACTAAATAATTAACTCTCTACCCTCCTGCCAAAACCAATATAGACCTATAAACACCACTTTGGGTTGATGGAGAATAAAGTGATGAAGAAGGGGAAGCCCATCAGATCCTATCCAAAGATAATACCTAGCCATAAGAGATAAAATAGAGGATGACAAAATCAATGATTTTATAGCCTCCTCATCTTCCTCACAAAACACACATCTTCTTGAGCGTATTATGAAACCGGAAACTCAATTTTACTTAGATTCCACAAGCATCTCACCCAGTGAACCCGAACCTATACAAGAAAAATACTAAGGATACCTTATAGAAACCATAGAAATTATCCCAGGGAAAACCTTGAAAATCAACCAAGGTATAACTAAACAATGAAAAGAGTGACTGGTTCAAGTGTTGCAGAAGCACGGTGATGCCTTTGCCTATGATTAATCCAACATGAAGGGGATCCACCCTGACCTGTGTACACATCATATGTATATCAAGGAAGGAGTCATACCCATTCATCAACCTCAATGTTGGATGAACCCGACAATGAAATACATAGTCAAAGAAGAGCTACATATATTGCTTACATATAACTTCATCTATCCCATTTATGATATCCAGTGGGTCTCCCCTCTTTTCATGGTACCAAAGAAAAATGGTAAATGGAGGATTTGTGTATATTATCGAGAATTGAATAAAGAAACACATAAAGATCACTTCCCATACCATTTATTGACCAGGTCCTAGACACACTCGTAGGAAAGAAGTATTTATGTTTCCTCGATGTTTTCAGTGGATAAAACTAGATCCAAATTTCCCTTGAAGACCAACAGAAAACAACACTCACCTGCCCTTGGGGGTAATTCACTTATCGTGTTCTACCATTCAAGTTATTGAACACCCCTGCCAACTTTCAGTGAGTCTTTATAGGCATATTCTCTAATCTCATTCATGATTGCGTGGAGATATATATGGATGATTTTACAACATATGAGGATGAATTTGATGAAGCATTATCCAATCTGGAAAAGAAATTAATTAGCTTCAAGGAGTGAAATATTTCCCTTAGTAATGAAAAGTGTTTCATGATGGAAATTGATGGAATTATACTGGGATATCATATCTCGAAAAAAGGTATTCAAGTTGACCCATAGAAAGTAAATGTAATTCTCAATTTTCCAACTCCAACTTCCCAGAAGTAGGTACAAATATTTATAGGTATGTTGGTTATTACCGTAGATTCATTAAAAACTTTTCACGTAGTTCTCATCCATTATTTTCCTTACTTAGCAAAGATATTTAGTTTGTATGGACATAGACATGCCAACATGCGTTTGATAAATTAAAAGTCAAAGTATCTGAAGCTCTTGTACTAAGAGGGCCTGATTGGACCCTCCTATTCCACATTTCCACAGATGCATCCAACATGGATATCGAAGAAGTCCTTGGACAAATCAAAGGAAAAGACCCATATGCAATCTACTATGTTGGTAATAATCTCTCACTCGCTGAACTGAACTACATGGTAACTGAGAAAGAGTTTCTTGTTGTTATTCATGCAATAAACAAGTTTAAACACTACATCACTGGATATTTTGTAATCTTTCATACTGATCATGTTGCTATTAAATATTTAATGAACAAACCAATCATAAATGGCAGGGTCACTAGATGGTTTCTTTTATTGCAAGAATTTTACATTTTACCATTTTAGATAAACCAGTAAAATATAATGTAGTGGTTGGCTTTCTTTCTAGAATAAAATCTAATGAGAATGAACCTCTAGTAGAATACAATTTTCCAGATGAACATCTCTTTGCAGTATCTACTGACTCACCTTGGTTTGTATATATTGATAACTTTTTGGTTGCAGGTAAACTTCCACATCATCTGACCCCCAAAGAAAAACAAAGCATAGTCAAGAAAAGTGAATGATTCTCATGGATTGATTGTTTCCTTTTCTACACTGGGATCGATTTGATTATTAGAAGGTGTGTACAAGATGACGGAATCCACGAAATACTAAAATCCTGTCATGATGGGTCATTTGGGAGTCACTTTGGAGATAAAAGGATTGGGTACACGATACTTCACTAGGG
This sequence comes from Picea sitchensis, assembly GCA_010110895.2. Taxonomy (NCBI): domain Eukaryota; kingdom Viridiplantae; phylum Streptophyta; class Pinopsida; order Pinales; family Pinaceae; genus Picea; species Picea sitchensis. The sequence goes on from SNQJ01S0029762.1 coordinate 52,581, forward strand.
GTATTATTGGCCCACACATTCAAGATATGCTAAAGAATATGTGAAGAGGTGAGACAACTGTCAACACATGGGTAGATCTATACAAACATATGAAATTCCACTACAACCACATGTGGTGTTAAAACCTTTCAAAAAATGGGCCACTGATTTTGTGGGACCAATAAATTCCTCTTCTCGTCGATACTCCTACATCCTCATTTGTATAGTCTATGTCACAAAATGGATGGAGGCAAAGGCACTTCTGGCAACAACCGAACAAGAAATAGTGGAATTTCTCCATGAGGAAATTTTTGTAAGGTTCAGGATACCATGAGAGATAGTTAACGATGGAGGAACTCAATTCACATCATGACTTGTCAGAGATCTGATGAGAAACTAAAAAATAAGGCATTTTGTAAAAACACCATATCATCCACAGGTAAACAGACAGGTAGAGGGGACTAACAATATACTTGAGGCCATCATTACAATAACCATCAGATTTAACCTCAAGGATTGGGCTGACAGACTCCCCGAAGCCTTATGGGCCTATAGAACCACTTGTAGGACTACCATAGGTTGCACACCTTATGAGTTAGTTTATGGAAAGTGAGTACTACTACCCATTGAAATAGAGATCCAAACACTAAGGAAAAAAATACAACTTGGGTTGGAACTACCAGAGGATCAGAAGCAAGGATTGCTCCAAATCAATGAGTTGGATGAACTATGGTAGGATGCCTTACATTGAGCCATATTCAAAAAACATCAAAGGGAAAAATGAAATGATAATTTTATCAAGAAAAATAAGTTTAAGGATGGAGACTGGGCATTATTATTCAACTCCAGATCCAAAGATTTCATAGGAAAATATTTCACCAGATGACTTGGGCCATATGAGATTGACACAGTCTATTATAGTGGGGCCATTAAACTCCACACCATCGATGAAGACAAGATTCCTATAATGACCAATGCACAAAAACTTCACTTGTATCAACGACCCTTATCAAAGGAATCGTTTTTGAAGGGCCCGACAATGATCTAGAGTTCATTCCTACTAGATAGTTTCTATTCCATAAAAAAGAAAGGTGTGAAAACCAGCCTAGCTAGTGCATCAAAAAAAAAATAGTTAAGAAGGGCACTTCATGGCTTCGTGATGGTTATGTCAGGATCCTTCTTAATAAATTTTAATAAAAATGTGTTCTAATAAAAAAAAATTAGGTTCTGCAGGGGAAGAATAACATTGTTGCAGATTCGCATTATTATGCTGCATAGTAGATGGTCGGCGGAATGAACAAGCTGAAGCGAGACGGAATGCTATTGCGGCTAGGGCCTAAACCCTAGCCTCCTCCTCTCTAGTTTTCATTTGCAGGGGCGTGGATATTTGTCTGAAGCAGCCGATCAGGGTACCCTTTGCTCTCTTTGCATACAGGGCCGCAGATCGGTGTCTTTCCGAGCATCCATCCTTTGTTTTGCCTGCGTTTTCCTAAGTGTTGCTGCTTTTTGGAGCAGTGGTCTTGCTTGCCTCGGCGACTTTGCTGGTGGTCGACGGCCTGCTACGATGGCCCCAGATCCGATGGCCGAGTTGGAAGAAGATCCTTTGGAAGCATTCAAAACGTTAGTCCGCTCGGTAGGACCTAAATCCAAGCCTTCTCTCCCGTCTAAGTTTGTTAAGAAGATGGAGGAGATCCCCTTTCTGGAGCTATCTCCAGAGGACCCTTGCAATCTTTAAATCTTTCTAGTAGAAAAGGCCCTCATCGGAAAGTTTACGGGGTTATGGCCTAGCCCCAAAATGGTGGAGGCATGGATGGAGGATCGTTGGAAGATGTTGATACAGGGAAACATATCTCTGTGCACAGTAGGCAGGTTTTTTTTTTGTCTTCAGTTTCTCGAGGAAAGAGGACCGTGATCTAGTTTTCAGATCTGGACCCTATTTCATGGGGTCGAGAGGGTTGTTCTTAGCCCCCTGGACGCCTGACTTCAACCCCGGAGCCGAGATCACAACAACCCCTGTTTGGGTTAGTCTGCCCCATCTCCCCTTGCATCTCTGGGGGAAAAGATCTTTGGAGGACATTGGAAATAAGCTTGGGCGTTTCCTGGACAGGACGGAGCCAAAAGGGGACCAGTTTACCTGCGCTTGTATTTTTGTTGAGGTTAACCTCGAGAAAGGACTTACAGAAGCCATTAAGCTCTCCCTGGGGGAATGGTGCCATATCCAAGAGCTGGACTATGAGCAGATTCCTTTTAAGTGCCTCCGGTGCCATGCTTACGGTCATTTCGTAAAAAGTTGCCCCAAAGCCTCTGAGGAGCCGGGACCAGTCAAAGAAGATGATTTTCAGCCAGTATCTAATCGACGAAGGCAGCCAAGGTGAAAGGATCCACTAGCCCAGGCTCCAAAGGCCACTCATTCAGCAGAGGCAACTCTAGAAAATAAAAACAACTTTGATGCACTGAAGGAAGATGAAGCCCTAGATCCAGAAGAAACAACAGTCAAGGAAGATCCTCCGGCAGACGAAAGCCTTCCGGATTCCACCCCCCCAGTTTCAGTAGCAGCGAGAGAAACTCGGGCTTCAGTTCTGGAACCCTCTACCTCTGCAGGTATGGATGTTTCAGTCCCCTCTAGTGGCTCTGTGGAAACTTCTGAACCTGAAGACAATTCAGTTCCGTCTCCACCCCTTACCCGAGGGCGAAAGACCAACAAAGCACGTAGAGAAAAGGAGGCGGCCTCCAACATTTCTTCAGGTTCTCAGAAAAAGATGGATCCCTACTTTAAGGGGAAATTTTCATCTCCCTCGGTTTAATGCTTTGCTTCTGTCTTCTGCTATGCTCACAGTTTGTGAGAATTTACTCATGTATGCAATTTTTGTCTTTTTCTCGAATTAGCTCAAGAAGAAGATGGGATTGGTCTCCCAAGACATCCATAAGAAGGTTGGCAGCACTGTTAGAGGTCACCAACCTTCTTCAGATTTGTAACTTTCTAATTCTGGCTTTCCAGAATGCCGCTTAATGCAACATAACCGTTCTTGTCAAAAAAAACAAAAAAACATTGTTGCAGATTCAACTGTTGCGACTCTCTTTGTTGCAACTCCCTTTGCCTCAGATATTTTTCATTTCCGCAACACCTATTGTTGCAACTCTGGTTTCTATTACAATTCTCAGTGCTGCAACTCACATGGTTGCATTTTCCCTTGAGGTATCATGAAAATATTTCCAAGTGTTAATACTCTTATTGGGAATTTTATTGTGCCACTTCCTTGCATTTACCACTAGACAAGAATAAAAAATATTCATGAAAACATCCTCATTGTCATTATTGTTATGAGGAAAATCTCTCTATGGAATGGGGTAAACCACAAAATATGGAATGACATGCATAAATAAAATCTAATCCCAAGTATGATATATAAATGAAATGCTAACAAGATAAGGTCAAGAACATACCTCATCTGAACGTTCGATGAAGACCATCGTTGAGAACACAACTCAAATATGTATACCTACATCTTGTCCTCAACAACCAATATACACAAGCATATGGTGATAATATATAATGTTAGCATATATATTAGCATAATCCATTAAAATACATGACAAATACACCCATGGAATAATAATTCAAATATTTGCAAGATATCAATTGGATGAAAAAATAGTATTTCTATTAAAATAATCAACAGAAGTATATAGGTGGAAAACCTCTGTAATGACACATATCGGAACCGATAAACTAACTCCCTCCATCTAGGCCTCCACCACTTCAATCCTCCACCAAAGGCAAGCTCATATAAAGGAGATAATGAGGTTCTCCATCACAAATAAGGAAGAGATAGGGGGATGAATATTGAGTTCAAACTTTCAAGGATAAAGGGATGCAGACTCAATGTGAAGTGAAATTTCTCCAGAGTATCTTTGCTCTCAAAAGTTGAATTCTCTCCTCTTCCAAGGCTTGTATATGGCTTAATTTATAGCCTTCAAATGGAACTGAAGGGGAAAGTCGGAGCATTTCCAGTATATGGAAGGTCAAGGATCATGGATCTTGTGACATGGCATGGAAACTCGACATAATTTTTAATTTTGAGCACCGAATCCAATATAGGCAGGATGTAGTGGAGAAACCTGTGTATACGCTTGTTGTCTAACTAGTAGGGTGTGTATATGTGGGAAAATGTGTTTTTTTATCTCTGGAAGGTACAAAAGGGGGCTTCAAGTATGCATAAGGAAATGGAAAGGCCATCCAAGCAAGTTGCATGGGGTGAGGAAATTTTTTCTATAACAATTATTAAGAAGATGAAGTTCAAAATATGAATAGAAAGCATCCACATGCTCTTTAGTGATGATGTCATTGTTAAAAGGAAATCTAGGAAACCATTTATCGAACTTCCCAACCATATCACGAGGGTACCCCAATATTCTATACATGTCTAAAGGCTTGAAATAATTGTAAASCCACGGTTGTAAAGCCATTGGAGATAAATGAAGTCTTTGACAAAACAAGGAATTTACTACAAGAGAGTTAGAGGAGGTATCCTTCTATAGACCTTGGTAGGATTATAAAATATCCTATTAGCTCTAGGATTAGTGAGTTCAACACTTGGATTCTCTTGACATGGAGTCATCGGATAATAACACTAGAAAAATATTTGATGTAGGATCATAAAAATTTGGTCGAAGCACAAGCTTTGGATTTCCAAAGAGAATAAATCAATTCTCTCCATCATTTATGTCAAACTTTCATCACAATATCGAGCACCTTTGTGCAAATCCTTTCACAAGGGCTTAGACAAGTGTAACATGGAAGTGTTACCACTGTCCCCTTAGAAATCACTTCCCTCATTCTAGTGAAGGATAAAATTTGACACAAGGGAGGCTTCCCTAGTAACCTCAAGGAATCCTATAAAAAGATGTGATCAAGTATACTGCCTCCTATATTAGGTACCAAAACACACCACTATTAGATCAAGGATTTCAACATAATCTTAAGGTGGTTCAAAGAAGCAATTTATAAGATAGGTCAATTAATGATATCTAGAAAATTAAGATAGGTCAAGAAGGTACCCCAAACACTACAAATAAAATAAAATTATATGGATTTTGAAAAAAATGTATAAGAGATGATGATCCTCAACAATATATCAAGTGAAAACCTTAGAAATAAATCATCCCTTTAAATAAGTTAAAGATTAATAAAACTAGGGATGAAAATACAAGTTAAACTAGTGTTTACTGAACAATTATTCTCTGAAATGATCAGAGAACATAATATCCCGAACTATGCAAGACATCAAGCCCTAGAGGGAAGAAAATTAAATCATAAAATAAATAAATGAGGACAAGATATATCTTTAAGGGATAATTTCTAATAAAACCCTAGACGTCTAGCTCAATTATGGCTAAAAGTTGACGAATAATTTCTACAAAGCCTAATCTAACCCTAGAACAATAAAAAAGAGGTAAATTTAGATTTAAAGACTTACTAAAGGGAGTTAATACTAGTGCATTTTATTATTTTAGGACTTATGGGGTAAAACTATGAACTATCTTGAAGTCAAAGGTGAAACATGGATTTTGTATGAAACCCTAAGGTAGTCCACTACAAGCCTTAGAAGGTTATCATGTAGAAAGACAACTAGGGTAGTCCACTACAGACCCTAGAAAATCGTCGTATGTCCTTTAACAAGATTTAAAGACAATGTGAAGTGAAAATTACCCACTAGAATTATTCCTAGTGATTGCAAGATAGGATATATTCAAGAAAATGAAAGGAAAAAATGCTCTATCACCACTTTGATAAGCACATCCACACTTTATACATTAATAAATAAATCCAGAAATAATTATAAATAATGATTACTAGGTAAATTAATGTCTATCCATGAAACCCTAACCATGAATCATCCATCAAACTTGAGAAAGCGTCCATACGTTCTCTCTCCAAGAAGGTGCATAAGTCATTCATCCATAGAAAAAGAGAAAATATAGAAGTAGACAAGTAGTAGTAATCCTCCACAAGTAGCAATGATTTACAAATTAGGGATCACTTCCTCTGTTTATATGAGGAGACCAAGCACTTCACCCTCAATGAGCTAATATCCACTAAAATCCCCTAACACATAACAAATGCATGATACATGGTGGATAGGTCTAATTCCAACCCAAAAAAATGACTATAAGACAAAGATGCAATGCTAAAACATGAAAATGTCCTCCATAAATGCAACATGTGTGAGTGTAGATGGCTCGCGAAGGGTGATGTCATCTATAAATGCAATGCAAATGATCCAAATGTCACGTCTCTCTTGAAAAGGTACAATGTATCATCAAAGGTCATGTCTCTCCCCAAAAGGTGCAATATATCATCAAAAGTCATGTCTCCTCATAAAGAAGGTCACATATCCTCATCAAGAAGGTGCTAAATCATCATCAAATTTTCTAGGTCAGCTCAAGCAAGTGTCACATCATCCTCAATCACAATGTCCCATCCAAGTTACACATCAATCTCATAGGTGCAATGTCCATGATCCAGGAGGTTATGGAGGGTGTCAAGAAGCATTCCAAGTCACAATATGGTCTAACTCTCATAATCAAGGTTCCAACGTCCTCCAAGTGGTGTCTAATGTCTCCCATAAAGTGTGGGAGAAGCATCATCGATGTCCTCCAAAGGACCATGTCTAAGTGTGAATCATCATCAAGCACATGATCAAAGAATCAAATGAGACCAACTATCATGGATACAAGAGTAATTATAACATAAAAAGTGACTTACATTTTAATGTAAAATCCATGTAAGTATATCACATTAGGTATCTTCTTCAAACTTCAAAATAGCTTATGACTTTGTGCAATTTTCCAAGTTTAAGTATGGGAGGACCATCATAGAAACCTATTAGGTGTGCCAGTACCCAAGTAGATGATTATTTCCCAAGAAACCCAATCAAATGTGAGTTAATGGTATGAAATGGGGTTTACTTCATGATCATGGTGTCATTGACATGCCAGACCATGTTTGTTGTTCATATCCACAAGTGTGTTTGTAGAGGGAGTGCTTCATGCTTTGAGTTACCCTTTTCTCGTCACTATTTCTTTCCACCCCTTATCTTTCCCTTTGATATTAATTTATTTTCTTTGAAATCCCCTTATTTAAGTTTATGCATTTATTTAATTAGGGGTCGGGATAATTTAATTAAGTCCTTTCTTTGGATATGCAATCATTACATTAGGACAGTTTGGGGTGATGGCCTCATAGAAAGTGGGTACATATCAAGATTTACTTGGATTTTTATTTATCATTCATATCCCTTTATTTTTATTTTGAATTTTGAATTTATAACAATATATTTCCATTATTTTCACAGTTTCATCAACCTCAAGCATTCAATCCCCTTATTCTCATAGGAGAATGAAGTACATACCTTTTTGGGATATATGTAACAACCAATTACCAAAGATAGGACAACGAAAAAAAAAGTATGGAAAGTGTTAAGTATGGAAGGGTATAAGTATGTTACCCATATTAAGGCCTACCGATAGTATCCCTTTTCCCCAATAGTGACAACACTTGACTAGAGTACATATAATGGCCACCAAGGAGAAACAAATAAAATAGCATAAATTCCAAGCATCATAATTCATTATCTAACTTCAACCCATAATCCTTACCTAATTGTCAAATAAATTAAATATAAAATCTCCATACGAAACAATGGCTAATGTACCTCATGTGTGTCATACCACCATCATTAGATGAGTATGATGATCAAGTGAAAGGTTGACCAATAATGAGTAAGAAGCATCTGAGAGGATGTTATCTATGGAAAATGTTAGTCATCAGATCATTGTTGACAATGTAGATCATGAAAAATGATATGTTCTAGTTACCCTTAGGTGAGAGGGGATAACTATCCTCAAATACAAATACAATTGTGAAGGTTTATCAACCCTATGGATTAGAACAGCCTATAAACCATCAATATAATATTAATATAACATATATATTATATTATATTATATAACATATATAATATTAGTTGAAATATGCCAAGCTAAAATGTTAAGAGTTCACGTTTCTCAATACAATTATACATAATCCATGGAGGTCCTTGTGCACATTTTGAAATATATCACGTTCTTGCTCCTAAAAGTTTTTCACTTCAAGAAATATAACTTGCCAATTCATGTTTTTCACTTCAAGAAATATAACTTGCCAAATCATGCTAATAATTTTAATTACTTAGCTAATGTCAAGAGGAAAATTACAACTCATTTTCCAATACAAAAGAGTCTAGTAAAAGAAACATTAACAATGATTACAAAAAGAAAGAACAAGATTGTCCAACAAATATTAAACCTTACCTTTTTTGGATCAATATATAACATTTTGAATAACAATTAACTATCCAATTTACCATTAGATTGCAATAGGTTTTACTGCCATGAGAGGGAGGTGGAGGCAATAACATAATATAATAAAATAAAAACATTCCTTACTTGGCATAGTGGTGTAGTGCTTTAAAGCATTTATAGGCCTCTCAACCCTATTTCAATAAATATAGAAAAAATGACGAAAGAAACAAGAATGAGCATTGAGCAACTCAATATCATTATTGAAATCAAGTAAAGGTCTCATCCATACAAAACAAATGTCAAGAAATTCAGGCTAGTAAACAAATCAAGGCCAAAATATTTTTATGGAAGCGCAGTTTGGAAACCACCAATAACAATATAGGGTTTGTTTTCTTAGGATGGATATACTTTCTGTGTCTTTTCAATCAACCCGTTGACACATGATAATGTATTATATAATTGAAATAAATACTATTTTTTTTTTTATGAAATAATGTATACGTGTTTTTGGCAACCTTACTGAATAAAAGCGTTTGTCTTTAATAGCTTTCACTTTGATTATTTACTCTATCTTAAATGAATTAACGTGTGATTGATGGAAGTGTGAAACAATGTATGTGTTGTGGTATTATAACTGAATAAATGTATGTCTGTGGTTATTTTTAATGCTTTGGGTTTTGATGATTTATTTGTTTTTTAAATGAATTAAACATGTGATTGATGGAAGTCCTGTTACTATTATGTGGTTTGGTATTTTGTTATTTTATTGAGTGATTGGAAGGTCCAATTACTATAGATTATCTAAGAGGAACGTTCTTAGACTTACAATGTTAGAGTAGTGATTTTTTTTTTTTTTTTAATCATAGAGTAAAATGTTTTACATAAAATCTTTACATTTTTGTTATTTATTAAAACATACTTATAAAAAACACAGTTATAAATTTTCTTCAATCTTAAGTGATAATTAGTATCATGTTTTGATATAGTGATTATTATGACAACTTTTTTATATTGAATAACAAAATTCAACCTATTTGAATACCTTGAAATTCATCAATCTTATTCCTCTTCATTTCCAAACTTTGATCCCTTTTTGTTTTTTAGAAATATCATCAATTGTGTTATAACATATCCTCTTTCATTTCACTATATATATATTTTAGTTCTAAGCTCATTTTCTATGGATTCTTTACCTTGGCATTAGAGTTTGGCTCTTGGTTTATTATCTACAATTTTAAATCAGTATCTCTTGGGACTTGGTAACCCGTTGATTCATATCACAACATACCTATTTAATAATTATCCTTATTGAGTATCCAACTTCACCAATCTCTTCGTAATCATATTGCATCTCTTCATGTTGAATTTGTTTCTTCAATTTCCTCTATAAATCTTTAGGTCTATTTCATGGTTCTATTATAAGATTCTAATTAATCTATTATACTTGTGCATATGGTTCTTCATTTCTTTCATGTATAATTGTCAACCTACACATGCATATTTTGGTTGTATGATAATAGGGAAAATACACCTATGGGACATGGATGTTGGCATTATTGACTATTTGTTGTCATTGATGGAAACATGAATAAAACATGTATAGTAATCAGAGAAAAAAAAAAGGGGAAGATCGCCTTGGGCCAGAAGTAATTTGTGATCACTATTGATCACAATAGGATCAATAGTGATCCTATGTTCCTAAAGCTCAGGAGGATTTAGCACATTCAAGTGAAGTCAAAACA